>JAJIBD010015106.1:0-29616 GCA_021461705.1 Cryptotis parvus
AATGTTACTTCTGTCTGGCTCAGAGATTCACAGTGAAAGTGTTGAAGTTGATTGAGAGACCCAAAGGAAGCCCCAGCTATGTGGTACAGGGCAAAAGAAAGAAAGGCAAACAGGGATGCCAGGTGACATCTTCAGTGACTCCTAACAATATATATTTTGCCTCTCCTTTGTAAGATACAGTAATGTCCAGGGCTAATATTTAAATTTTTCTTCTTTTTTGCTTTTTGGGTCACACCCAGCGATGCTCAGGGGTTACCCCTGGCTCTGCACTCAGGAATTACTCCTGGCGGTGCTCAGGGGACCATATGGGATGCCGGGGATCGAACCCGGGCCAGCGCAGGCCGGCCGCATGCAAGGCAAACGTCCTAACCGCTGGGCTATCGCTCCAGCCCCATATTTAAATTTTCTTGAGACCTGTTGACACACAGGTGCCTTAAGGAACGTTACATAGAGTGTCAGAGCCAGAAGCAACTTTAGGGTTCTTCTGTTTCAACTCCTGCTGTTTTTGATGAGGGAACTACAGGAAGATAACTGGCATGATAGGCCCCAGTTCACTAGAGATGAAACCATCTCACAGCAAAATTCTTGCTTCTGTTTTTATTTTCCTTGCTACCACTAATCCTAGACTGCTCAGCATATTTTACTAATAGGTGGCGACAAAAGAGGCAGAAGGTGATGGAGCGTATCTACGTTGAAAAAGAAGGGGGCGAAGACTCAGTGGTGTTGTGGGTGTGCTTGTGTGTATGTGTATACATAAGTATGTGTGTGATATATAAGGAGGCTTATGGAAAATGGGGAAGGAGGAAAAAAGCGTCTTCAATTTTGGGTGTTAATGGCACAATATGGTAAATCCATGCAGGTATCACCTTACTGCAAAAATAGAAACACATTTTTAAAGAAGATACTGCCTTGCTAGTATTAAATTTTGCTGGTTAAATGCTTGCAATTAGGAAAAAATTCCCTAGAAGATTGAGTTATCTTAGCAACAACTAGAAAGAAGAACTCAGAGAAGTTTTTCATTGCTCTAACTACATGATTTGGTGGGGCCAGAGCAATAGCACAGAGCGTAGGGCGTTTACCTTGCACACAGCTGACCTGGATTTGATTTCCAGCATCCCATATGGTCACCTGAGCACCGCCAGGAGTGATTTCTGAGTGCAGATCCAGGAGTAACGCCTGAGCATTACTGGGTGTGAGCCCCCAAAAAACTACATGATTTGGGTGAAAAATGATCTCCACTATGTCACCTTCTTCCCCCCCCTTTGCAGATAAGACTTCACTAATGCAAACCTATCATTACAGGCTTTCTACTTTGGGGAGATCAGCATTGGGACACCACCCCAAAATTTCCTGGTCCTTTTTGACACGGGGTCTTCCAACCTATGGGTGCCCTCCACCTACTGCCAGAGCCAGGCCTGCAGTGAGTATGCCCCTTGCACACAACCCACCCTGCCTCTCAATAGGAGATGGCATAGGAGGGACAGTAAGGGGCAGAATGCAAGTCAGATAACCCAGTCTAAGGCTCTTGGGTGTAGCTATCATCTACCTAAAGTCAGAAGCATCTAAGAATTTTGCCCTTCATCTACGTTTTTAATGATGTACTGACAGTTCTGGAGAAGAAAGCATAAGCGAAATCTTCTATTCTATTCTAAATTGTTCAGTTCCATTAGCTCTCTTCTACAGCCAGAATTTCTGGCACATTTGAGGCAATTTAACTCTAAGGTTAGAATGGACTAGGAGCTAACACATTTGTTCACAGTACAAATAATCTGGGATTGAAGCCTAGTTGCAGCCTTGGCAACATGGTTCCAGGCCTTTAAAGATAAAGTTGCTTCCCAAAGGTTTTGGAAAACAGTTAAATGATGATAATATTCTATTTTGTTTTTCTACAGCCAAACACAACAGATTCAACCCTAACCAGTCCTCCACCTTCAGAAACGATGGGCAAACCTATACGCTGTCCTATGGGAGTGGCAGTCTGAGTGTGATTCTGGGATATGACACTCTGACCGTGAGTTACGTTCTCATAGCCCGGAAGGTCTCTGGTTTGGTTCCCATTTTCTATAGTTTTAAGTTGTCAGAGAAATCTATGATTACTGACTAGGCACAACCTTCCCAGAAGCTGAGTAATGGGAAAAATAAATAAAGACCATCCAATTAAATGTCCCCTCAAGACAGGAATTGCTTTCATGGAAATCCTGACTGTAGGAGTTCCTTTGTATTCTTCTAAAGTTTTTGTATTCTGGTAAAGTTGTGTCTTCTCTCTCTCTCTCTCTCTCTCTCTCTCTCTCTCTCTCTCTTTCTGGGTCATCACACTCTATGATGCTCAGGGCTAACTCTTAGGTAACTCCTGACTCTCCATTCAGGAATCACTCTGGCTGGTGCTTGGGTACCAACACTACCTGGGCTGCATTCAAGGCAAGAGCTTTTACTCACTGTACTCTCTCCAGTCCCAGGAGTTTTCTCTTGAATTTACTCGAGGATTTTAAGTCGACCTCTGGAAATACATAGTATAAGCTAATTTTTCTCCTCTATGCAATTTCACTTTAGACATTTTAAGACACATTCTATTATCCTTGAAAGGGTTGGATCAGAATAGCACCAGTCAATGTCCTCTCACTGTCCATAGAAGTGGGAAATGCTGACTCCAAAAACAGCTTCTGCCTTCCCTACATCCACAGTCATTTCCCCCAAAATTGCTTCAAGTTTGACACTATCTCTCTTTCTCTTTTTGTCCACATTCCCATAAGTGAACTCAGTATGAAAGAGGCCAACTTGCTACCGCTTAGAAAGCTTCTAGATTCCAGATGCTGGACAACCTAGACCTCAGAAGCGTGTCCACCTGAATTGTTTGTTATGCTCTTCTGTCTGCTTGGCCCAGGTTCAGAACATTGTCATCAACAACCAGGAGTTTGGCCTGAGTGAGAACGAGCCTAGTGAACCCTTCTACTATTCAGACTTTGATGGGATCCTGGGAATGGCCTATCCCAACATGGCGGTGGGAAATGCCCCCACAGTCATGCAGGGCATGCTGCAACAGGGCCAGCTCACTCAACCAATCTTCAGTTTCTATTTCTCTCGGTAAGAAAACTTGTTGGGGGAGGGAGGACACAGCGCATAAGACTCCTTGGGGACGTTGGACAATTCCATGTTAGACAGGACTCAAATAATATGATTTCCTGAATATGATTTCCTGAATATATTTCCTGTATATTACAAATATACTTTGTAATATATATTCTGTGTATTTGTGAAAATTTGTATGGCATGTTGTGAGAGAATTTTAAGTACATTGATTGAATTTTTTAGTTAAGGTCACAAGCTATATGACCACACTTCTTAAAAATAAGCATTTCTCCTCCACTATTACTTAGCATATCTGGAGACTGATGTATTCTGTATTAGATTTTTTTTATAACTGTAGAACTATAGAATAAGTCATAGGAGTGTTTACTAGCGAAGAGACCAATGATGAAATGGGAATTATAATCATACACACCTCTGAATTTATTAAATTGTTCTTGTACTAATAATTTCAAATGATATTTTAAAAATCCTGCAGTTATCTCCATTTTGCCCTTGAGGAAATGGAGCCTCAGCTAAGTTGTTAATACTGAAGAGGTCACCACTGGGTGGCGTGAAGCCGAGACTGAGATTCAGATATCTTGATCACAAATTTAGTGCTTTTTCTCTCTTCGGCCTCCTTGAACTTTTCATGTCAAACTTTATTCCCTGCTAGTTTCATAAATATGTGATCTTTGAGCACTTGAAGCTCAATTGTCTATTTTTGTGCATGGGCTTATCCAGAAGAGTGAGCTCAAGGACCTAAAACCCTTGAATATTGTCTGAATCAGTGTATTCCAACCTTTTCCCAACAATGGCTCATTTTTTTATCCTTCCTGTGCTGCTCGCTCCCAATTAAACAGGTTGGCCTTCTAATTCTGTTTATGATACCTGGGTATACTTGGAATGACCCAGGGGCCCACAGGAAACCTGCAGCTCCCAATTGAGAAACACTGTTCTGGTGTCATGGGTGCCAACTACTGGCCCATGAGTTGGTGCTAGTCTGTAGATGTAAAAAGGTTGAAACCCCGGTCCAGTCTCCATACTGACTGTGATAGGAGCACCCCATCAGAACATCCTGAGATCTCTGTCAGTGCACCTCTGAGTACTCTCAGAGAGATTCCTATTTTTTCCTTTCCCTTTTTCAAGGAAGAATTTTCTTAGGATGTTTTTCAAATTTGTTTTCAGGTGTTCAATTTTCAATTCTATTTTCTCCTTTTGGTGCAGTCTGTGTTTATGACGTTTTAGGGGTTTCTGTCATAAGTAACCCCTGTCTTGTGCCTTTAGCCAGGACTTATATGTAGAGCTGCTGAGGAAAATTACCCACTTCCTGCACCCCTAATCCTGTAGTGTCTGAGATGGGGGAAGGAGGTAGAGAGGAGAGACAGGAATCTCCTAACCCATTTGTGTGTGTGGGAACTCATGCTTTTCTACGTCCCTACCCAGCCAACCAACCTATCAGTATGGTGGAGAACTCATCCTGGGAGGAGTGGACACCCGACTTTACTCTGGTCAGATTGTCTGGACCCCTGTGACCCAGGAACTCTATTGGCAGATTGCCATTGAGGAGTAAGTATAGTGCTCAGTTGCTGAGGATTATGGACTCCTAAGGTACTTCTCCAGTGTGACAATGTTTCCTGTTCCTGTCATGGCGATTTCCTTTGTGCACATCACAATGATTTCTCTCTTCCATTTTTTCTTTTCCCTTTCTTCTCTCTCTCTCTCTCTCTCTTTCTCTCTCTCTTACTTTTTTGATTACACCTTTAACACCCAGGGTTTACTCCTGGCTCTACGCTCAGAAATTACTCCTGGTGGTTCTCAGGGGACCATATGAGATGCCGAGGATCAAACCCAGGTTGTGCTATCACTCTGGCCCCTGCTTCCTTTTTCTCAAAACATACTTCTTTTTGAGTTTATTATAGAAGTACACTTACAACATTACCTGAGAAATGCCTATTTTTTGTGTCAAGGAATTCACCATGACTTTCTGGAAAATTCATATGTTAGCTTGTATGGATTCAAGGGTAAGATTTATTTCATCGTTTGATTTAGTTAGATAATTGATCATTGAAGAAATATTATCTTTTTTTTTTTAATTTGTTTTTTGCTTTTTTTTTTTTTTTTTTGGGTCCACACCCGGCAATGCTCGGGGTACCCTGGCTCTTTGCTCAGGAATACTCCTGGCGGTGCTCGGGGACCATGGGATCGGGATCGAACCCAGGCCAGCAAGGCCGGCCGCATGTAAGGCAAACGCCCACCCGCTAGGCTATCGCCCGGCCCCATATGGAGTTCTATAATATTAATTTGACAAGTACTCACAATATGGAAAATTTTACATATGTAAATTGATTTTAATTCAGTTCCATATTTTACTTATTTTTTGTAAAATTTTATTTCTTATTCCACTTTCTTTTAGACACCATGATTTACATTCTATTGCTAATAGAGGTTTAGGCTCATGCTGTTTAAGCACATCATCCACCACCAGTGTTAATCTTCCTCCACTGACATCTCGAGGTTCTTCCCCCCCACTCCCCATACTACCCCTAAAGATGCAGTTCTATAGGCCAATTCTCAGGATTTCACACAAATTTCATAGAGAATTAGCAAATTCTCAAGCTAAATTCTTCTGTAACTAAGCACTTTTTAATGTCTAGTAGTTGGCAGATGTTTTTGCTTAATTTGGGGGCCATCTGTGGTGGTGCTTAAAGTTTACTCCTGGTTTTATGCTCAGGGATTACTCCTAGCAGGGTTTGAGGGATCATATGGGGTGTTGGGTATTGAGCCCTGGTCAGCTATATGCAAGGCAAGTGCCCTACCTGCTGTATTAACTCTCAGCCCTGGCTGATTTATTTGTTTATTTATTCATTCATTTTATTTTCTGTTTATTTACATATTTATTTACTTATTTATTTATTTATTTTTGGTTATACCTGGCTATGCTTTTTAGTTTACTCCTTGCTGTGCACTCAGGAATTACTCCTGGTGATGCTCGGAGAACCATATGAGATGCTGGGAATCAAACCGGGTTGGCCCTATGCAAGGCAAATACCCAACCCACTGTACTATCACTTCTGCCCCTCAGGCTGTATTTTTCAAAACAGTTCATGGAATCTCATGCCACAGGTCATTTCTGAACATCATTTCTGAACATGGAATTCTTGTGCTTGCTCTAGGAAACCTCATTATCCCAATTCTGCATACTTTCTGAAAAAAATAACTGCCTAAACCTTGGCTTCTGGTTAGTTATTTTTTTTCCATGCATCACACTTAATTGTTTTTCTTATGATGTTTTTTAAGTAATTTCTCATTTTTTTCTTTTTTGGTGTTTGGGACTTAACCAGTGGTGCTCAGGGCTTACTTTTGGCTCTGCATTTAGGGATCACTTTTGATAAACTTGGGACAGGAACTGCCAAACCTAGGTTGGCCACCAATAAGGAAAGAGTTCTTGCCCACAGGCCCAATCCTTTATAGCACTAAACTCCATGCAGATTATCTTGTACATATTAAGTGCTCAAAGGGTATTTAATAATTCTTTGTAAGTCCTGACTGTATTTGGTCCAAGAAACTGGGTCCCTGCTTTCTGAGAGCTTTCAGTCAGGGTCACCTGTCCAAGACTAAGGCTATAATTCTGAAGTAACAAAGATGCAGAACATTTTACTGGCAGATGTATGTTGGGGTGGCTGGAAGTCAGAGCTGCTGGGAATCAGGTGGGTGGTGGACATGACTTTGGTTGGGTTACTGAGGCACCTCACTCTCTTTGCATTGGTGTCGTCCTCCAGGTTTGCCATCGGTAACCAGGCCACTGGCTGGTGCTCCCAGGGCTGCCAGGCCATTGTGGATACTGGCACCTTCTTGTTGGCTGTGCCCCAGCAATACATGGGCTCCTTCCTTCAGGCGACAGGAGCCCAGCAGGCCAGAACGGTGATGTGAGTAGCCATTATGCAGAGTTTCTCTGCATAACCAGCAGCGCCAACACAGGGGCCCGAGGGACATGAGCTCATTAGAGGGAAGAAGAGGCACTGGGTGGGGATTTGAGCTCCTGAAGGATAGACCAGGTGGGAAGCGAACACAGCATCTCAGGCATGATTGCTCAATGGAAGGAAGGGCAAGAGAGGAGGGAGTAGCGCCAATTTTATCCTGACTCTGAGTTTGGGCTGGCTCTTTGCAGGTCCTTGAAATTTCAGCTTGGCCAGCCACTGTTGCTAGTTGCACTGAAATATTGATCAGGGTGTGATGCGTTTCTTCAGGCTACTTGGACTCCCTTCTTCTCTGAGACTTCATTTTTGCAACAGACTCTGAGTCATCTCCCAGTGCCATAGCAGAGTTTGCTCCTTTTTGCAAGAAACAGAACCTGGATGAAACCTTGGTGTGCGTGCATACGTGTGTGTGTGTGTGTGTGTGTGTGTGTGTGTGTGTGTTTTTTCACAGGAGCACACAGACATGTAGGTATACACCTGAGAGTGTTTCTACAAGTGTATACCCATGCTTCATTTCTAATAACTGAGATCAGAAAATAGGCTAAAGAATGAGCCTAATTCCCTTGGCCCAGGCTGTCTTCCCACGCTGTCACTTCCCTTCCTCATCCTCTTTATTCCCCACCCTTGATTTTAGGTTTCTGTAAGAACGTTTTTCACAACTCGGAACTGGCCTTAAAATTGAGAGAGGCTAAATTTGCATATAAAGAAACACCATCTTTAGGTAACATGAGAAAGCAAACAAGAAAATTTGTGAACATTCATGATATACTAAAATAGTATAGGAGTGACAGGTTCATATTTGTTGGGTTGGTAAGCAGGTCTTGATAAAAAATTAGACTAATAATATGCTGGTTAAAATGGGGATGGTGAAAAGTCTCTAGAATCTGCCTCTAGCCCTAAAATTACAAAAATTAATTAGCATTAAAAAAGAACAACCCTAACTCTTGATGCCTTTACCAAGACAATAAAAATCCAAGATGTGCTTTAAAGAGAGAACGCAAGATGACAAGAGAGCTTGTCCAGCTGTTTGTCAGGACATTAGACTTTTGCCTCCTATGCTCAGAAAGTCTTTGCTGAAAGGACAAGAGGGTTTTACGGGGAAGAAGCGATGGGGAGGGTGTGGGTAGGGCTGGGGCCCTTGGCTGGATTCACAGTCCTCTAGAGCTGCTCACCATCACCTCTTCTCTGTCTCTCAGTTTGTGGTCAACTGCAATGACATACAGAACATGCCCACCATCACCTTTGTCATCAGCGGGTCCGATTCCCTCTGCCTCCTTCTGCTTACGTCTTCAGCGTGCGTAATCACTGCCAGGCTCCCTGTATGTGTGATGGGGGTCCCCACCCTAGCTCTCATCTGGGCAACTCTGGGGGATCATCTCAGGCTGGGCTGAGGGTGAACCCAAAGTCATAGGTGGGTATCAAGGGTTATGAGGAGTTGGTGATAGGAGAATTCCTGCCAGTACTGGAGTCTCCAGTGTTACTGATTAGTTGCTCCTTCTTCTCTTCAGAACAATGGCTACTGCAGGCTGGGAATTGAGGCCACTTACCTGCCTTCTCCCAGTGGGAAGCCCCTTTGGATTCTGGGAGATGTCTTCCTCAAGGAGTATTACTCTGTCTACGACATGGCCAACAACAGGGTGGGCTTTGCATACTCTGCCTAAACTGGAGAGAGACCACTGTTCCCACATCCTGTAGGGTGCTGGGAGAGCCACACTACATCTGGGCTCCAATGGCAGCATGTTAAAGGACCCTGACTCGTGGCTCCCAGCTCTTACTTCCTGCCACTAATAAATCTGGAAACTTCAAGTATCTTTGATATTATCTCCCTTTTTTATTTGTATTCTACTTGTAATCATTTATTCTAAATGAAGATGAAGCAGTAGTTGGTTTGGGGGGGAAAATATGCTAAATAACCAATGAGAAGAGAGAACAGGAGAAGGAGACTCTGGAGATGAAACTGAACCCCCGGGGGCTGCACAAGAACTGTGGCTGGAGGCTGCCCGGCCTCCCAAAAGCTCTCTGCCAGCTGTTTTAATCTCCATTCTTTTGTTCCACTTGTTTAGGTTGTGTTTAGTGCTGGAAACGGTGGTGTGTGTTCTGGGGTTATTCCTGGTCTTGTTCAAAAGACCAACATATGCCCTCAGTCCTTTGTGCTATTTCTCCAGGTGGTTGTATCTGTTATTAAAAGAAAAATAAAAAGGAGGGCCGGAGTGATATCACAGCGGGTAAGGCGTTTGCCTTGCAAGCGACTGACCTGGGTTTAATTCCCCAGCATCCCATATGGTCCCGAGTGCCACAGGGAATAAATCCTGAGTGTAGAGTCAGGAGCAATCCCTGAGCATTGCCAGGTGTGACCCAAAAAGCAAAAAACAAACAAACAAACAAATAAATAAATAAAATAAAGGGAATGTGTGTGTCTGAGAGAGAGAGACAGACAGACAAAAGAAAGAGACAGAGACAGTGACAGAGACAGAGAGAAACAGAGAGACACATAGAAACAAAGAAATCTTATAGGACATTTCAAACAGGTGCTATGTTCATATTCCAGTTATGATCATATTCCAGTTAATATGATCAGAAAAAAGAAATAAAGCTTGTTGCTTTGAGGGGAGTGGCACAGAGTTGATAAATTTGAAAATTGCATCCTATTTTCACTTTCACATTCTGTCACTTCCTGTTGCTGCTCTCAGTTTGCCTCACATATTCACTGCCTGGGCCAGAAAGCATTTGCTTTTTGTTGTTTTTATTGTTTTTGGTTTAGGAGTGACAACCAGCTGTGTTCTGGGATTACTTCTGGCTCTGTGCTCGGGAACATCCCTGGTGGGAACAGGGCGCTATATATATGGTATTGGGGACCCCAGGTAGGTTTAATGCAATGCAAGTGCCTTTCCCACAGTCCTGTCTCTCCAGTGCCCAAGCATCTGCCTTTAAGCCTCGTTCTATTTTACAGTGGAAGGAAGTGAAACCTGAAGAAGTGATCATGCAGTTAACTCACAGAAATATTTTCATTTTGTGTGCAGCCACCCTGGGGCTTCATTTCTGTGTGCAAGCCACTGAGACCAGCAAATATAAACGATGCATGGCTTTGGGCCCCCTAGGACAGTTCAATCAAATAAAAGCATTAATGCCTTTGAGCATTTTCCCTCAAATGAAAAAATACCAGTGGCTCAATTTGTAGGAGAAACCAGTTATCAACCGTGAGCTAGAGCAGGGTCTTGTAGTACAGTAAAGCTGACTCCAAGGCATGAAAAACTTGCTCTGGGACATCAAACCTGTTTCAAACAATAGAAAGAAATACATGGAAAGAACATATGAGAAGTACTTTCCCCCTCTCCTTTATGTCCCCATTCAACCTGGGCTGCCCTGATCAAATACACAGATAGCACAAGGACATTTTCCCTTGCATCTGAGGTGGAAATTTTGGCAGTAAACAAGCAGTGCTGCAAGTCTGTCAAGTAGATCCACAGAGCATTTGGGGTGGGCAACACATACAATTGTGCTTAGGACTCAGGGCTTATTTCTGGTCCAGTGCTCAGGGATCATTCCTGATAGTACTCAGGGATAAAACCAGAATTGGATGAATGCAAGGCAAGTGCCTTATCTGCTGTACTACCTCCATGACCCCAAAGTAATCTTAATTCAGGTGTGCATGGGAGGTGGTACAGGAGATAGGGTTTTATTTTCCTAAACCATTTCACCAGTTCTTGATGTGAACTCATAACAAATAGGGCCGTGTCAACACTGGGATGTTATGGTTTTTTTCACCATGTCCTTTTCTTATGGGAGAAATATATGCTTTTTTGTCAATGAGAAGTGAGACGTGCAGCACCCAATTCCACCTCCACCTTCATCCCCTGGTCTGTCATTCCTGCCTTAGTGCCACCTCTATTCTTGCTCTGGCCTGTGCTTTGAACTACTTAGAGCAAAGGTCTTTAGTTAGAGATAGAGCAAATCCCAGTTATCATGAATCATCTGTGAGAACATTGGTAAATAGATGGTATTGGTCAAGAGTTATCTTCTTTTATATTTAAGAACACTCAACAGGATCATATTAAGCATTATTCCACCATGTATATCACTGGATCGAGAAACATTCGTATGTGAGTGTTCCTTAGCTGCTACCACACTAAATAAAGCTCTTACCTCTTCAATTCTTCTGTATTCTGTGTGTGTGTGTGTGTGTGTGTGTGAGAGAGAGAGAGAGAGAGAGAGAGAGAGAGAGAGAGAGAGAGAGAGGGAGATATCTGGAGGGGAAACAGATGGAGATTTTGTGAAATGTTGCCTACTTGGGTTAGAAAACCGAGGACACCAAGCAAGGGAGGGACTGAGGGAGGGGGTGGTGGGCAGATGATGAGGCAGATTGAAGTGGAGGTGGGGGGATGATGAGGTCAACTGGAAGAGACAATGGTGAAGGTTCTTGGGCACCTTCATAGTGGCAATGCATGGGGACCATGTGCATCACAACAAAGAGGAATGAAAAAAGTAATAATAATAAAATAATAAATGTAAAGTCATATAGATAGAGGTGCCGGTCTAGGTTTGGTTTATACTTGTAAATCTGACTGTTTTCCATTTAACTATTTATCGTGGCATGTTTATTGGCTAAACTTCATTAATTTATTGTCTTTAAAAATATTTTTTGAACACGCCTGGCAGTGGTCAAGGTTTACTCCTGTTCTGTGCTCAGGGATTACTCCTGGAAGTGCTTGGGTGACCACAGGGAGTTCTGGAGCTCCAACTTGGGTCCGCTGTGTACAAGGCAAGCACCACACACACAGTATTATCCCTCTGGCCCCTTTTTTAACAGTCTTAATTGAAATCTCAATTTCTATCCAAAAAAAACCCTTCCCTGATCCCTGACATTTCATGCTTGTTCTCTGCTTGCCCTACTCTCTAGGAGGGATAGTCCACCTGCTCCTCTCTTACCATCTGGTATCTCAGAGAGGGCTCTGCTCAGTTCAAATTTTATTTTCATGTCTGTTTCCCCTAACTAGGTTATGAGATTCATGGAAAAAGACATTTTTTATTTTCCCTTAAGATTTCCCAGACCTTCACTGTCTTGCTGACAATTAGTATTTAGCCAATAACTAGCAAAAATTCAAGGGAGATTAAAGCTGTAATGGTAAAGTCAGAATGAGGAAAGTGGGAAGGTATCACAAGGAATGATGTTAGATTTAGGTCCTGAGGTATGATTAAGAATTCACAAGGTGGGCTGGTACAGCCTTTCTGGAAAACAATATGGACATTCCTCCAAAGACTAGAAATTGAACTCCCATTTGACCCAGCCATACCACTCCTGGGAATCTACTCTAGGAAGCCAAAAATACTCAGTGGAAACACCATCCCTACTTTTATGTTCATAGTAGCATTATTCACAATAGCCAGAATCTGGAAGCAACCCGAGTGCCCGAGAATCGATGACTGGATAAAAAGCTTTGGTACATCTACACAATGGAATACTATGCAGCTCTTAGGAAAAATGAAGTTATAAAATTTGCCTATAAATGGATGGACATGGAGAAGATTATGTTGAGTGAAATTAGCCAGAAGGAGAGAGCCAGATACAGAATGACTGCATTTATTTGCATGACATAAAAATATATGTACATATTATGATACCAATATCCAAGGTCAAGTGAAACATGACCTTGTATCAGGAGGTCTTGTCAAAGGTGGAAATTATCACAAACGTGTGGGAGTCAGAGGCTAGATAAGACAGAAAATGGAACAGTGTGCTAACAATTGTCGAGGGTACTAATACCAACCTAGAACTGAGCAATAAATACAGGCAAAAAGATACACATGACAACCCTTTAATGTATGTTCTGTAATCCATAGTCTGGAAGGGAAGGAAAAGAGAAAGAGATAGAGAGAAAGGGAAAGAAATAAAGACCTGCCATGGAGGCAGGTTGGGGGAGGGGGAGGGAACCGAAGTAGTGGTGGTGGGAGATGGGCACTGGTGGAGGGGATGGGTGCTGGAACACTGTATGACCAAAACCCAAATATGAACTTTTTAATTGTATATCTTTGTAATTGTATATCTCCCAGTGGTACAATAAAATACTATAAAAAAAGAATTCACCAGGTGGAGAAAGTAAGAAAAGACAAACTCCTATGGAAGAGAGAGCACAAAGGCTCATAGAGGAGCAGGAAACCCAAACCATCTGCCACTCGGGCTTCCTGCAGGGCTTAGCAGGAACTTGGATGAGAGGACAGAGCCTGACTCAGAGTCTGGACTTGATTCTCTAACACAGGAACACATATTGATTTCCTCTCCTCTCCTCTCCTCTCCTCTCCTCTCCTCTCCTCTCCTCTCCTCTCCTCTCCTCTCCTCTCCTCTCCTCTCCTCTCCTCTCCTCTCCTCTCCTCTCCTCTCCTCTCCTCTCCTCTCCTCTCCTCCCTCTCCTCCTCCCTCTCCTCCCTCCCCTCCCCTCCCCTCCCTCCCCTCTCCTCCCCCTCTCCTCCCCTCCCCTCTCCCCTCCTCCCTCCCCTCTCTCCCTCTCCTCCCCTCCCCTCTCCTCCCCCTCCTCCTCCCCTCCCTCCCCTCCCTCCCTGCCCTCTCCTCCCCTCCTCCTCCCTCCCTCTCCTCTCCTCCCCTCTCCTCTCCTCTCCTCCCTCCCTCTCCTCCCCTCTCCTCTCCTCCCTCTCTCCTCTCCTCCCTCCCCTCTCCTCTCCTCTCCTCTCCTCTCCTCTCCTCTCCTCTCCTCTCCCCTCTCCTCTCCCTCTCCTCTCCTCTCCTCTCCTCTCCTCTCCTCTCCTCTCCTCTCTCCTCTCCTCTCCTCCCTCTCCTCTCCTCTCCTCCCCTCTCCTCTTCATTCCCTCTTTCTCCTCTCCTCTCCTCTGCTCTCCATTCCTCTTTCTCCTCTCCTCTCCTCTCCTCTCCTCTCCTCTCCTCTCCTCTCCTCTCCTCTCCTCTCCTCTCCTCTCCTCTCCTCTCCTCTCCTCTCCTCTCCTCTTCTCTCCCTCTCCTCTCCTCCCTCTCCTCTCCTCTCCTCCCCTCTCCTCTTCATTCCTCTTTCTCCTCTCCTCTCCTCTGCTCTCCATTCCTCTTTCTCCTCTCCTCTCCTCTCCTCTCCTCTCCTCTCCTCTCCTCTCCTCTCCTCTCCTCTCCCTCTCCTTTCCTCTTTCTCCTCTCCTCTCCTCTCCTCTCCTCCCCTCTCTTTTCCTCTTTCTCCTCTCCTCTCCTCTCCTCTCTCCTCTCCTCTCCTCTTCTCTCCTCTCCTCTTCTCTCCCTCTCCTCTCCTCCCTCTCCTCTCCTCTCCTCCCCTCTCCTCTTCATTCCTCTTTCTCCTCTCCTCTCCTCTGCTCTCCATTCCTCTTTCTCCTCTCCTCTCCTCTCCTCTCCTCCCCTCTCTCCTCTCCATTCCTCTTTCTCCTCTCCTCTCCTCTCCTCTCCTCTCCTCTCCTCTCCTCTTCTCTCCTCTCCACTCCCTCTCCTCTCTCCTCTCCTCTCTCATCTTCTCTCTTCTCCCCCTCCTCTCCTCTCCTCTCCCTCTCCTCTCTCTCCTCTCCTCTCTCTCATCTCCTCTCCTCTCTCATCTCCTCTCTTCTCCCCTCCCTCCTCTCCCCTCCCCTCCTCTCCCTTCTCCTCCCGTCCCCTCCTCTCCTCTCCTTTCCTCCCCTCCCTTCCCCTCCCTCCCCTCCCTCTCCTTTGATCTCAAGAAGGATAAGGTTGTAGTTAGTCAGAAGAGTAAGAGAAAGAAAACTGAAGGTACATAAAATCCCAAGGTATGTCCATAGACGCCCCCGCAAAAATAGGGAAAGGGAAAGGGGGCTGAAGAGATAGTACAGAGGTTAAGGTATTTGCCTTGTTTGGGGCCAAACCTGGTTGAATTGCCAACACTACATATGTTCTCCCGAGCACCACTAGGTGTCGCCCCTGAGTTCCATTGAATATGCTCCGCCCTCTCCCCCTCCCACCCCCAAGCAGCTGAAACATGAGAGTTAAAAGGAGTGTTTGGAGCAACTTGAGCAATCAGTGTCTATAAGATCACTTGATCACTTGACTTCCTGTTGATCATAGATTTGCTTCAGAGGGCACCAGTAACATCTCCTGTCACATAATATGTCCTGTCACATGCTAGATAGCCCAAGGGTATCTGCCAGCTCCAGGAACATAAAGAGCCTCAAACATTCCATCAAGTCATGGGAATGAGGTCTATAATTGTTACTGGTATTTGGCATATCAAATACAACACGGGCAGCTTACCAGGCTCTTCCATGCCGGTGGGATACAATCATATAAACCAGGATAAGTTATATTATAAATCATATTTTACATATGCATATAGAGGTATATAACTTTGTTATGACATTAGATATAAAAAAGAATAATGGTGCATATGCAGCTTTGTAGAACTTTCTCAACAAGCAGAATCAATCCTTTATGTCTTTAAACACTGTCTTAAAAACCTAATGTTTATCACTACCCAAATTCTAAAATATGAGTATACCTTATTGTTCAAATGTCTCCATCCTTTTAAATCGTGCTGAAAAAGAAAGAATGAAAGAAAGAAAGAAAGAGAGAGAGAGAAAGAAAGAAGGAAGGAAGGAAGGAAGGAAGAAAGGAAGGAAAGGAAAATGCTTGCTAACTGTCCCTTAATTTTCACAATGGCAAGGTGTTTGAACCAGCTAAACAGGATATAAGACGGATCTTAAAAACAAAAGAAAAATAGGAAGGGGAGATTTATAATAAATATTGGGTGAATGGAGATGTCATTTTTCTTTCCTATTGAACATATTATGATGGGACTTGAGAGTTAATGAGAGGGTATAGAATGCTAACTGGCTGTAAGAACTTAAAGTATGACTTATCTGTGAGCACTAAAATGCTGGTATGGCTTTACTGGCTGTGAGGTCAATAGGAAGATATTTTTGCTATCAGACAACCGAAGGGGTATATATTCTGTAGATAAAGGTGAGTTTCTAAAGGACAAGTAAAATTCTAAGCTAGTTATGTTTTCCAACATATTTCTTGTATATTAGGCCAAATAAAATCCATAAGGGGAGAAAAAGAAACAATGGTGATGGCATATGAAGTGTCACTAAGGATCATGCTTTCTCTAGATTCACCACCATGGTGGCCACACCTGGTAATCGTAAGGTTTTCATTGACTCAGTGATTGAGTATCTCTGATTGCATGGGTTTGACGGCATTGACCTAGACTTTGCATACCTGGGCTCCGGGACAGTCCACCTGAGAGCAAGCAACGTTTTACCATCCTGATTGAGGTAAGGACCTGAAGGTGCATTAACATAACCCCTTAATATGGAGGTCCTTCCTATGTCTAAAGGAAAGGAAAAAAGATAAGGCCAACAATAAATGTTGAAAGTCTACAAATAGTTCTTGGTAAGAACTAGGCATACAAGGTTCCACCTTATTTTCATAATACCCAATTGAAGAATTTTATTTGTCCAATGCATAAATGTCGAGGAACGCCACTGGGGCCCCCGACAGTGTCAGGACAGAAATTCTCTTCTACCTCTGAGGACGCCGGGAGAACAGATGAAAACTCACGAGTCCGGTGCAGTTCCAAAAAAGGCTTTTAATAGTACAAAAGCTCTTCCACAGCACTCCAATATAATGAAAAAACTTTAGCTCTGGTCTGAACTTAGACCATACAAAAGAGCCTAAGTCTCCCACCAAAGAGAGAGGATCTTACCAGAGCTGAGTCCTACCCAGAAGAAGGAGCAAAAGGCCAAAGAGTAAAAAGCCAAAAGCAAAAGGCCGAGGAGCCAAAAGCCAAAAGCCGCAGGAGCCAAAAGCCGAAAGCTAAAAGGCCCAAAGTCAAAAGGTGAAGGGGCCTCAAGTCAGTCCCCTTATATACACCAAAGTAATCCGATTTGTGACAGGGAGGGTCATGTCAACAAAAAACTCTAAACAGAGTGTAGTGCCACACCCTATTGCAGGTATAAACAAAGGTTACTGCCAAGGACTAATCCCAAGATTATCTCTTATGTAAAACACTGGAGAGAGAGGGGGCTGATATAAAGTAATACATCTTAATTTCATGAGCTTCATGTAATCTAGATGGTACCCACAAGGTCCTTATTATTATCTGCACCAGGGTGATTCTGAGTATCTTGTTCTTGTGTACTGAAAGGGTCACACTCGCCTGCTTAGAGCAAACAAGTATGATCCTTCCTATAGTCTTCCTATAGTCTCAACGTAGCCAGGGTGGTAGTCTCCTGGTAAATTCTAACTGTCCCACGCTGGGTGCAGTGGGTATAAAAAAGGAGCTGTGCCCAATCTAGAAAACATATAAGTCTTAGTAGATGTATAAGTCAGAAGTTATTCAATCAAGGTGACTTCTGTAACTGCCACACCCTCTAGCAGTGTTTACATAGAAGAGAGGTCTCATTAGAATGAACCTTGGTTTAAATAAGATTAAGCTGGGAGTGGGCAAAACAAAAAGCTCCCAGGTTAGTTAAACCTGTCCTCCAACACATAAAGGACAAGCAATCACAAGTAGAAAGTGGTAGATATTTCCAAAACATCTTTCTCCAAAAGACATTGCTCCAAAGAGGAAGCAGAGGAAATATTTGCTCAGTCACAGAGGTGATTTTGTGTCTAATAGGCACAGACATTCCAATATACACTAGAAAAATTATTTTCATCCACCAAACTATTTCAGCTGGAATTCATTCAGACTGAATACCTTAATAGCACCTCTTACTCTAGGGTGGGCTTAAAACCTTGGGGACTCCTCAGAGCTGCAACCAGACTAAAGTTAGCACAGACTATATTTCTTTAGCCTGATGTTTGCTGAGAGGAGGGGAGAGGAAAAGTTCCCCTTCTCCTTGTTTGCTTCCAGACTCTGGCTTGACACCTGATATATATTAACCACTCTTGTTTTTCTGTTTAGAATCTAGAATATTATCTGTATTGCAGAACCGTTTCCAGTGTGCTCCATAAAGGCACGTGGACCCAGCTTCAGATGAAATTGGGCATGTCCAAGGTGGTATGGCCATAGACACCGGACTCAGCTTGAGGACCTAGAAAGGATGGAAGGGAAAAGGATGGGAGGGAAAGGATGGTCGCCACTGAAATTATGCTACTAGTGAGAAATAGTAGAAGAGACTTAGAGAAGGTTCTGACTGTGTAATCAAGCCTGTTGCAAATGATGGGGGAAGTTGGGTACAATGATGGGGAAGTTGGGTATGTTCACTTAATCCCAGCTTATAGCTTCCCCAATAATTTACTTCTGGACTATTTTTTTTTTAGGTTTTCATCTAATACCGGGGCAGGGAAGGGTAAAAAGAGTCTATCACCAAGTTATTTTCCCCAGGCTCCAGCAACAGCTACCAAGCCAGTTTGTGAAGCAAGTCATGTTCTACTGAAAAACCAATGGGTTCTCTGAGGAAAACAGGGTCACCCAGAGCTCAAGGAAGCCTGTTTAGAAATGACCTGGAGAAACACAGTGGCTCTTTGGAGATTTCTGGGAATGATGAATCATTTTCTAGAAATACATCTAGAAAATGTTCTAGATATTGTTTTTGAAATATTCATTTGATGATAGGAATGAATTTGATGGAGGATCAAAATACTTTGTAGAAGATACAGGCCAGGGGACTCAAATGAGAATGTTTCCTGGTCTGAATAAAAAAATTGGTGCTTGAGAGCAAAACCAGTTCGAGCCCAGGTAGGTAGCTCCCAGAAGCGGGAATCACTGGGAATTCATCAGATGGAGTCAAGGGTCAGCCCTTCCTCCCTCCATTTTGTTGAGCCTGGTGGCCCCGCCCAGGAGCTGCCCTGGGGCGACCAGCCATACCATGCAGTCTCAAATGCACTGGGGAAGCTGGAACTTGGCTTTCCCCAGGCTCAGCTGACCATGGGGCTCCCAGGAGGACAGATGGGTTTTGGGGAGTGGGCCCATCACCTCTGGGGGTCCCAGAAGCAGCCGGATGAGACTCGCCCACCACACTAGCTGCCACCTTCACTGTCCGGGCACTGACCATGAGGCGGTCCATCAAACTAGTGGAAACAGTTATGTCCTTTAATGTACTGCATTCTACGATGTGTAGGAAAGTTAGGCGGGGAGGGAGAGATAGAGAGGAGAGAAAAGACATACAGAACCCGACAAATAGTTGAGGTGTAGGGACGAGGGAGGGAGGTGGAGACATTGGTGATTGGAGATGGGTTTGGGTGGAGGGATGGGTGTTGGAACACTGTGGAACCAAAACTCTACACGAGCATCTTGCAATTGTATGTCTAAAAGTGGTGTAAAGAAAAAAAAAAATAAATTAATTAAAAAAAAAGAAAAAACTTGGTGTTCACAGGAAGACATGAAAGAGAATCATTTTTCAGTTCCATCAAACAATTAAATAACTTTCTAAGAGCAATTAGATTAAAAGCCTCACCACAATGGCAGCAAATGCCTGGCTAGGTGGTTCAAAAAAATTGTCCAGCAGAGACTAAATGAACATTCAGTTGCACTGGTTGTATCAAGCCAGTGTTTTTAAAACTTGTTTTTAAAGTAGAATTACTCCTTCTCAAGTGAAATATTGGTAAGATCTCTAAACAGAGGGTACATAAAGTGAAGAGGGAGGCAGAAGGAACCTGAGAGATAGTATCGCGGGTAAGGCACTTGCCTTGCATGCAGCAGAGCAGGATAAAATCCCCAGCATCTCACATAATCCCCTGAGCACCACCAGGAGTTTTACCAGAATGAAGAGCCAGGAGTAACCCCTGAGAATTGCCAGGTGTGGCCCCCAAAAGATAAATAATTTTTAAAAGAGGGTGGCAGAGTTCTCTACACTCTAGCTTTCTTCCAGGTTTCTAGCAATTGGTGGAGGATAACTGGAAATAAAAAAACACACAGTGGGGCCAGGGAGAAACTATAGGAATTAAGGCAGAAGGTTTACATATGTTCGATCCTAGTTTAGTCTTGGCTATCACTTGACCTCCTGGACCTCGCTTGGGGTAGCATCATTAGCAGTGCTCAGTATCGACTATAGCCATAGCTCTGCAGGGATGCATGGGCATGTGCCTACAAGGCCAACCTCAGTGCCAACAATGACTACTCATGCCCTCGGTGCCCTTTCACATTCCCCCATAGGCTCCTGGACTTTATCAGTATGATGACATGACTTTCATGGAAGTTGGGACACTGTCGCAGGCCACCACAGCCCCCTGCACCAGGGTCCTGCTGACCACTGAGAGTCTGTCCACTTCAACTCTAAGGAGGGAACCATGGCTGAATATGGGGACTCAGAGAGGCAAGGGAAGTAGAAAGGAATGATTTGGAGTCTTCAGCTGAATGTTCCCTCAGGAATTTGCCATGAAATGTTGGCAAGACAACAGAGTTTTGCTGAGAAGCGAATCATGGGGTTCCCCACATATGGGTAGACTGTATACCTCGTGTCTCCAGATGTATGTGTGGGAGCACCCTTCTCAGGACCAAGATCTGTAGAGCCTACTCTCGCGAGGCTGGCTCCTGGGCCAGCTGTGAGGTAACTGCCCTCATAAGGGAGAGGCTAGATGTGGACTCACACAGGTTGGGAAGATGACTTTGGGTTTCTAAAATAACCTTGCCAAAATATTGCCTACATCTCCTTTTTATTCCAAAGAGGAGAAATAAATCTTTTTCCCTCTCTAAATATCCCCTGCCACGGGATATTTAATCTTTTATTGTATTGCTTCACTTTCTATCTCTGGAGAGGAAATCATCTTTTGCAGCAAAGAGTGCTTGATAAGTATAACCTCTCTATTGTGGGACTTTTTAAGAATGAGCTCAAACTTCTCATCAGAATGAAAAGATTTTTATTTGTGGCTTGTAAATTTGAAAAGGAAATAAGTTTTGGGAGAAATAGTCATTTTCTTGTGAGCTCTCCATAACAATCTAGCTACTCAAGCTACTTCTACTTATGTGTGAGATAACAGAGGGTTTTATGTGTCAGGCACTTGAGGTAGTAAATAAGACAGTTTCTATTGTAATGAAGCAAGTGGGGAAAGCAAAAAGCGTGAACTAACTATAATAAAGTATGGTGTACTACAATTGAATTATTAGCATATGAACATTTGAGATTATTCGTATTTCCTGTTGACACCCCCCAAAGTCAGTATTTTTTCATAATTTGCTAACTTGGAGCCCTCTCTTCAGATCTGTACATTCTTACCAGAAGATACCACATCTTAGATTGACAGATAGAAGACCAGAAAGTCTCCTATGCTTACAAAGGAAATGAGTGGGTTGGTTTGATAATATTGAAAGATATGAGCACAAGGTAAGTGTCTGCCATGGACTTTAAATTTATTTTACATTATGTCTGTCCCAGAACAATCTGCTACTTACGAATAAAGAGACATAAATGAGAGATAAGGAAATACAGAATACAGTAGGAGGTTTATTATGGATTTGCTATATTTTAAGTCTACAACCCCTTTCCTGTCATTGTCTGTGGTATTTGTGTCCCCTGGTGCATTTGAAACCAAAAATCATTCCCCCAGGTTGTTGGACAGAAGAATGGGTCCACAAACTAATGGCAGGTGAAGATTTTATTGAAAGCAAACAGTACTAATATAGGGAAAGAGAAACTGCTATGTGCAGGGTGTGGGGACAGAGATAGAAAGGGAAGCAATACAATAAAAGATTTTAATTGTATTTCTTTTGTAAAAATTTAAAAAAAATATTTAACAGGCAGGGGAAATAAGGCACAGAGAGAGTTAAACATAAGCACAGGAACTGCGAGTGCCTCAGGAGCACTAGAGTGGGTGGTAACAATGGTTGGCAGGGTGACAGGCAATTCAATATACATAAACTCTCTGGGAGGGAGAAAGGATGACCCCAAAGTCAAGCCTGAGCTGCTTGTAACTATGGAGAGACAATGAATTTGCAAGTTCTGATAACTGCTCTACAGCAATTACAAATTATGCGGAGACACTGCCCCTTTTGGTGCTCTCCTTCCCCTCTCACCACTGGGAGAATCCCTGGAGGATTACTCAACAGGGTGGCACTGCCAGGTTTGGGAGCAGTGCCTGGTTTGGGAGCAGTGCCAACAGGGATTCCAACACTCTCCTAATCCTCAGATTATTACTCCATAAAACAAGGCATCCAGAGAAAGAATGGTTTCAAAGCTACCTTTCCTATATTCTTATGAAATACATTTATTATTTTATAATAATAAATCATTATTATTATCTGACTCCACATATTATCTGACTCCACAGCTCATCAGAGCTCCACCCAAGAGATAAAGCCAATCTCAAGCCTGGCTTGTCAGAGACCCATCCTACAGAGGAAACTATTTCAAGCCCAGGTATGCTTGAACCACAGATGCAGATTTTATAATAGTGGTGATATTTATCATCTATATGACATGTATCACTTACATATATAAAATTTGTATTTCAGAACTATCTGACACATTTTCTTTTTAAAATCTGTAAAATTTCTGCTTATAAGATATGGTATTATATAAAGATATCAAAATATAAATATATACAATATAAATTTGTGTATGATACACAAAATAAATCTCATGTATTATATATAATATAAATATATTATTACATTGTATCATAAAATAGAATATATAATATACCATATGTTATAGATTATATAGTTATATATTGTATACAGCAGAGCCTGGCAAGCTACCCATGTCGTATTTGATATGCCAAATACCAGCAACAATTATAGATCTCATTCCCATGACCTGATGGAATGGTTTGAGGCTCTTTATGATCCTGGAGCGAGCAGATGCCCTTGGGCTACACTAGCATGTGACAGGTCGTATGGAGATGTTACTGGTGCCCGCTCCGAGCAAATCAATGAACAATGGGAAGACAAGTGATCCAAGTTAAGTGATTTTTTGGGACACACCTGGTGGTGTTCAGTCAAGGCTTGCTCTTGGTTTTATGCTCAGGGTTCATTCCTGGCAGGGCTCTAGGGGGACCATTTGGGGTTCTGGAGATCAAATCTAAGTTGGAAACATGCAAGGCAAATGCCCTACCTTGCAGTATATACCTATACTTGGTATACTATCTCTCTGGCCCCATTATATGTATTTTTTTCAGCTTTGTGTTTTTTTCTTATTAATGTGGAGAAGTTACTGGTGCCCGCTCAAGTAAATCGATGAAACGTGAAGACAAGTGATACAAGTGATTTTATCTATCTATCTATCTATCTATCTATCTATCTATCTATCTATCTATCTATCTATCTATCTATCTATCTATCTATCTATCTATCTATCTATCTATCTATCTATCTATCTATCTATCTATCTATCTATCTATCTATCTATCTATCTATCTATCTATCTATCTACTCTATCGTCTGTCTGTCTGTCTATCTAGCTATCTAGCTATCTAGCTATCTAGCTATCATCTATCATCTATCTATTTATTTATTTATTTATTTATTTATTTATTGAGTCACAGTGAGATACATAGTTACAAAGTTTTTCATGCTTAGGTTTTAGTCATATAATGTTCCAAAATTTAATTTTTTAATTACAGTCTCAGTGAATCTATAATGAATCTTTAACTATGACTGCCATTTTGCCTCTTGTTGCATTATAAAATGTATGTCATTTTATTTCTTTTGAAGAAAATTAAACACATATGTCCTTTCTTTGGTAGACTTTCATGCAAAGATAATGCACTCAGTGCCCTTCAATTTATCATAGCTTGATTTAAGACTTTTTAAATTTTATTTTTAGATTGTGAAAAAAAGTAGCACATATTCACTAGAAATGAATTTTCTCCAAGTTCAAATTTCTAAGCTTGAATTTTTTTGCCTTTGCTCTGGTTAGTAAGGTATAATGTGCTGTAAGGATGTTGGGCATTTGCTGTGGGCTTCATACACAGCTGGCCACTCAACCACACAGTTAGCAGCCAGTGCTCTCTAGTGTTCTGTAGAGAGACACAATCCCATCTTAAGTTGAGGGAAAAATGTAATCATAGTTAAAAAGCTGGATTTAGAGGTGACTACAAGAGTATGCCACCCGCATGGCAGAGCCTGGCAAGCTACCACCGTGTCGTATTTGATATGTCAGATACCAGTAACAATTATAGACCTCATTCCCATGACCTGATGGAATGGTTTGAGGCTCTTTATGTTCCTGGAGCAAGCAGATGCCCTTGGCTCTACTAGCATGAGACAGGACATATGGATATGTTACTGGTGCCCGCTCGAGCAAATCGATGATGAACAGGAAGACAGTGATACAGACAGTGACAGTTAAAAAGCACTGTCATTATTGTTATTATTGTACACCTGTTGGTGCTCAGAAGCTATACCCAGTTCTGTGCACAGGGGTCACTCCACAGGTGTTTAAAGGATGTATCCTGGATGAAAGCATATTTTAAGCAAATATATTGGCTAATTATTCAAATATAATTCAAGAAACTAATAGCTTTTTGATAATATTCATCATTTCTTAGGAACTCGTAACTTTTACAGAGTGAGGGAGAACTATTTTAAAATCTTCCAATGAACTAATTTTTTTCCAGTTCCCCCAATGGCAAGCTCCTTGCACATGCCCTCCACCCTTGCAGGAGAGTTTTCTAGGACACATATAGACCAGGTCAATTTTCACAGACTAGTAACTGCTCTACCCTGACACTTATTAATATTGAGTCTAGCTGCTAATGATTTAAGTCATTCAATAACATTTTACAGCTGCTTTCTTATGGCTTTTGAATACTTTTCAACTTCTGCTTAGGACACTGGATGAAAAGAGAAATAAGTCTATATTCTGGCAACTACATTTCTTAAAGAGCACATTAAACCCTGAACAATCCTTGAGTTCTCCTATCCCTGTACAATAACCAGTGAGCTCCCTGTCTTCAAAAAATTGTTCATGTTCAGCCCATCACCCCAATTGTTTGCAAACACAACTAAGTATGTAAATGCCACAACCAAGTGTGTATGGCCCCAGTCATTGCAACAACAAAGGGTACAACAATGAAGGGGAATACATACCTAAATAATTAAATAAAGGTCACATTATTTCACATCATTTTGGTCATTCAATAGCAGCTTGACAGGGTGGGCCCTGATGCTCCACTGCTAAGCCACATCACTGGGTTCTAACTAGTATTGTTTTTAAGTAGCTGCTTGGGAATAATTTATTTCCAAAAGGTAAGATAAAGTCTGGAATAACTGGATTTGGTCATAAGATCATGACCAACACTAGAGCTGTTGAAGATAAGATGTTTATTCAGCCAACATCTTTTCATTTGTTTATCCAGCCAATATTTTTTTCATTTGTTTATTCAACTAACATTTTTTCATTTGTTTATTCAACCAACAATTTTTTATTTGTTTATTCAACCAACATTTTTTTTCATTTGTTTATTCAACCAACATGTTTTATGGGGCTACCCTCTGTGGAGCTTGTGGAGCCTGGAATCAGTCCCGGAGATGCTAGGCCCAGAAGTGTGGATCTAATGTTTCAGGGCTCAGCTGGTGCTGTGAGGTGGTCTCCAATGCCACCCCTGACTGTACATGGGGTCAGTCTATTTTTATTATGACTGTGCCATGTTTCAGGGTACAAAAGATGGACTTGGCACAAGAGCACTATGCAACTTGCTCTTTTCTAAGTAGGGTGGAAGGATTCTAGGAGCATTGAGGAAATTCCTGGCTTGGCTTGGAGGTGAACATTTAATTTCAAGATTGGCAGCTGCCCCTGCACCTGTGCCCATTCTTATCTGCCAGCCTGGCTTAGCTCCAATTCTGGACGGTACAGCTATTTGGCAGTGACCAATCTATGGCCTTCGGGACATCAAGGCAAGATAAAAGAGGCCGTAACACCTGCAATTTCTACTCCCACACAGCCCTGACCACTCTCCTTGTCAGACCTCTCTCTCCCTGCCCCTTGGCACTCTCTATTTCTCCTGAGGAGCCAGGCTCCGGCTAAAGTAGATCTCAATGTTCTCAATTGTGAACCTCAATTGCCACCACCCCTTCCATGAGGAGGGAATGTGGGGGTAGAAGTACAAAGGACACTTCTGGTAGGAGCTGCGAGCTCCCCACCCTTTCCCTGGGCTAGACTAAGGAGAGAGCTGGTAGCTTCAGGACCCCAGGGCAGTCTCTGTCCTTACCTTTGAGAGCTGGAACTGGACCAGGAGCATGGGGAAGTGATGGAAGTGTATGAGAGGCCCTTTCCTGAACTTGAAGCCTTGCAAAATGCCTGAGACTGACCTTGAGCTTAGGCCCCTGGTCCTGCAGGAGAAAAGTTTAATGTCTTCACTCACGCTTTTCTCTCTTTACTCAACCTACCACAGGTTTTCCTGGTCTTGAGTCCTGCTCCTTGGACTCTGAGTCCCAGTGCATGGTGCTCTTCATGCTCTTTCTGGATTTCCACATTCCCCCCAGGGTCTTGGCCTCCATTGATAAGTTTACCAGCGGGGGTTAGACCTCGGGTGATGAGAGGTCCTGTGTATTTCCTCCTGCAAACCTAGCCCTGCTGCCATCTTGGCGAGCCAGCCAGGAGTGTGTATTCTCATGAATCTGGGATGGAGAGAGGTATCAGCATGATAGCCTTGGGGCCTGTGCTCACGGGATGGCAGCTGTGCTGCTCCCACAGTGATAAAAAGGGTCTCCCTCCTATATAGAGCTGAACCAAGAAGCTGACCAAGGTGGCCAGTGGACTCACCATGGGAAAGATGCTGCTCTGGGCCTGTGAGTCTCCCCATCTTTGGTGCCTTATTCCATCTAACCAGTTAGGGGGTGTCCCTAGAAATGGTGTGGGTGGACTGTGGCATCGGTCTCAGAGAGGCATCTACATGGGGTTGCTCCATGCACTGAGCAAAAGCAGGCACAGACAAGATGGGCCTTGGGAAAGGTCACAGGTAAATCCCAGTCCTGGGCCTTTGCCACCCCCCCCCCAGGACAACTCAATAGCTGTAGGGCTTGATGTGGAGCCTATTGAGGACTTCCTGTCTTTGAATTTGTTTCTCTGTTTCAGGCTTGGCTGTCCTGCTGCAGGTGCAACTAGGTAAGGAAGAACTTAATGTTCCCTCTACTCTGGAAGCTTCTGGGGAGTTCCGCCTCCTTTCCTTCCAGATCTGCCTCTCACAGCTCTGTGAAAGTTGCCAGACTCAAACTACAAGCATCCGCATTTTTGTGTAACTTGAATCCCAAATGTTTCACTTAATAGATGTAAAAACAGAAAGGGAAAGGGTTCATCTGGTGTTTTAGCACCACGACTGTGTCTGTGTTCTGAGGCCGGGTCTGGGGCAGGCTCTCTCACTTATCTCTCATTTATCTCACATTCTCGGCTTTTCTTTCTCCCACTCAAATGTTGTCACATTCTTCCAAGAATGGAGGCATTGTGCTCTGGATGTGAGACCTAACTGAGGACTAGATAGCAGGGTTCAGTGAGGAGTGGGAAGGGTCTGAGCTATGGAATAATACAGCTTTAAATAGTACACACACACACCACACACACACACACACACACACACACATACACACACAATCTTTGGAGGGATTATTATCATGCATTCTGGAGGATCACCACTAAAAAGTTCTACAAACCAACACCACCAACCCTGGCAGAGCTGGTGGCAAAGAATGTCTGCACAGCAACTGGCTGGGCCTATAATCTAGTCTGGGCTTCCCCTAGTGTGTTGGCATATTTACATAGTTGTGGTCATAGAGTGATAAGTACTTAGTAAACATCTTTAATGATGCAGCATTAAAGTCATGGCAATCTTCTATTCAATGCTAGTATGATGTTTCATGCTTGGGCAGAACGGTTTGCAGCCCTCATTGTTTAAACTAAGCTAAACTTTTGTACATAGGTGACTGCCCCCACCAAGGATTTTATTGGGGGAGTAAAATATGTGGGGAGATTTCCCCCATTGTATCAGGTGCAGTTTTTCTGAGACTCAGCTAAAAATGAGGAAAATAATGTTTCTTCTACAAGACTGCTGGAAAATATAAATTTACCTAAAATAGTTCATGTAACAGCTCAAAATCAATCTTAAGTGACACCACATGCCATCTACAAAAGGGAGCAGTGTTATTGATAATAAATTAGTACAGTCTGTGAAGTTTGGCATAGTACCCAAGGAGGGTAATTACTCTGATCACTTGCTCCTGTGATGTCAAAGTGATTCTATTTAGGGGACCGGAGCAATAGTCAAGTGGGTAGGGTGTTTGCTTTGCAATCAGTTGACCCTGGTTTGGTCCCTGGCATCCCCATATGGTCTCCTGAGTACTGCCAGGAGTTATTCCTGAGTGATAGAGCCAGAAGTAACCCCCTGAGCATCGCCAGGTGACCCAAAAAAGCAAAAACAAAAAAAAATTTTAAAAGAGTGATTCTATTTAGTTTTTATTTATTTTTTAAATAAGGAACCCCACAAATTGGCCTATCCTAGTGAAGTGACATACAGATCTTTTCTGGTATCATTTAAATTTTATTAATGTACTGCCAAAGTGAGACACAATTTTATCTTATATGTTCACTCTAATGGACTTGCAAAACTTTTTTGAGTCATGAAGATGCTTTGTTTTTCCTCATGTCCTGTTGGAAAGAGTCATGATTGCTTAAGATCTTCCTTAAGCCTTGTTATTCAAGTCATTGTGTTCCCTTGAACACATATCTGCTTGCTTGTCTCTTTTGGTCACCTATTTCTACTCTGAAGAAGCCTGTGTTCTCTCGATCATATACTCCCTCCTTCTCTTCACTTACATCTTTCTAAATATGTTACAATAAAAACCTTGATTACATTACAAATAAAATATCACTATCATTATCTTCCCGTTCATCATCTATTTGCTAGAGTGGGCACCAGTAATATTTCCATATGTCCTGTCTCATGCTAATAGAACCCAAAGGCATCTGCTTGCTTCAGGAACATAAAGAGCCTCAAACCATTATATTAGGTCATGGGAATGACCTAATATAAATGTTACTGGTATTTGGCATACAAATCACGACACGAGCAGCTTGCCAGGCTTGCCGTGCAGGTGGCATACTCTTGTAGTCACCTCTGAATAAAGCATTTATTGATGAACCATGCGGCCGCTAGTGGCCGCACGAGCCAGGCTGTGATAGTCTGGTCTGCTGGGTGGAGTTGTGACGAGAGGGAAGTCGGATGTGGAAGATGGTGGCCTCCATGGAGTCGGGGGTGGGGGGATTGTCTGGCTGTTGTGAGGCTCTGCTGGGGTGGCAGGCCAGGGCTAGAACCCGCCATGCCTCCCGGGCGCCTCATGAGCAGCTGGGCACGGGGAGAGCAAGGAGCAGCTCTGCCCCATGTCTGAGAGTCTCTGATTCAGCATACCTGGGCAGGATTGGAAAAAAAACTGCTGCAGGGTGGGTGTCGATGATCCAGGCTGTGATAGTCTGGTCTGCTGGGTGGAGTTCTGATGAGAGGGAAGTCGGATGTGGAAGATGGCGGCCCCCATGGAGTCGGGGTCGTCTGGCTTGTTGTGAGGCTCTGCTGGGGTGGCAGGCCAGAGCTAGAACCTGCCATGCCTCCCGGGCGCCTCATGAGTGTCTGGGCACAGGGAGAGCCAGTAGCAGCTCTGCCCCATGTCTGAGAGTCTCTGGTTCAGCATACCACCATAAATCCCACAGCTTGTCAACACTCACCTGTGAGACGTCCTGAACAGAA
>JAJIBD010015107.1:0-15847 GCA_021461705.1 Cryptotis parvus
CTGTGCACAGCCAGAACAATTCCAGTCCCTCAGCTTCTGCCTTCCTTGAGCCCACCTTTACTTTCCTGCTGCTTGACACCTCTCAACTTCCCAACTCCACTCTGTTCCTGCCAAGAATGTTCTGAGGTCTCCGAGTCTTTAGTCGGCTTCTTTCCCCCACTCTGCTCTGCTCTCTTCTAGGTTACTTTGCTGTGCTTCCCCCCCACCCCACCCCCATTTTGGGTCACGCCCAGCAATGCTCAGGGGTTACTCCTGGCTCTGCACCAGGAATTACTCCTGGTGGTGCTTGGGGGACAATATGAGGTGCCAGGATCAAACTTGGGTTGGAGGCGTGCAAGGCAAACAAACACCCTCCACGCTGTACTATTGCTCCGGCCCTGTTCTTCACATTTTCCCACCACAGGATTCTCCACGTGTTTCTCCCACTTAAATTGCGGTGCAGATTGTCTGGTCTTCCCAAGGGAGGCTGAGGGAGATGACCCAGTTCATCTTGTCACGGGGGGAGGAGCTCCTAGTATTGCTCCTGCCTTGCCTGAGCTTATAAACTCAGGTTTATACAGGTTTGTACCTCAGTTTAAACTTCATGAACTCAGGTTCATAAGTTTAAAATAGTACAGAATGGGCCGGAGTGACAGCCCAGCGGGTAGGGCGCTTTGCCTTGCACACACGGCCAGCCTGTGCCGGCCGGGATTTGATCCCCGGCATCCCATATGGTCCCTGGAGCACCGCCAGGAGTAACCCCTGAGCATCGCCGGGTGTGACCCAAAAAGCAAATAAATAAATAAATAAATAGATAGATCACTGTCTTCCCGTTGTTCATCGATTTGCTCAAGCGGGCCCCAGTAACATCTCCATATGTCCTATCTCATGCTAGTAGAGCCCAAGGGCATCTGCTTGCTCCAGGAACATAAAGAGCCACAATCCATTCCGGAATGAGGTCTATAATTGTTACTGGTATCTGGCATATCAAATACAACACGGGTAGAATGACATGGGGCACGGCACGGCCGGCTTATGCCGGCCCGGGTTCGATCCCCGGCATCCCCATATGGTCCCCCGAGCACCGCCAGGAGTAATTCCCTGAGTGCAGAGCCAGGAGTAACCCCTGAGCGTCGCCGGGTGTGACCCAAAAAGCAAAAAAAAAAAAAAAAAAGATGGAAAGGAGCTGGAGCACAGTGAAGCGGGTGGGGCACTTAGGCTGTGTGCAGCCCACCTGGGCTCCATCTCCGACACCACATATCCTCCCAGCCTGCCCAGGCTCAGGATAACAGTCTGAGTATTGCCAGGTATGTCTCCACTTAAAAAAAAAAGGGGGCCGGAGCGATAGCCCAGCGGGTAGGGGCGTTTGCCTTGCACGCCGGCCTGTGCCGGCCGGGTTCGATCCCGGGCATCCCATATGGTCCCCGAGCACCGCCAGGAGTAATTCCTGAGTGCAGAGCCAGGAGTAACCCTGAGCATTGCCGGGTGTGACCCAAAAAAGCAAAAAAAAAAAAAAAAAAAAAAAAGTGGGCGCTCTCCTATGTGAAAGGAACAGCAGATGCATCAGCCCCATAGATGTGTGGGACTGAGAGGAGCTCCATAGGGCGGGGTGGGGTAAGGGTGTATTCTGGCGGGGGAGGAGGGCTTATCTACGAAAGGGAAAAGGGGATGGGAGAATACTTTAGGGACCCCAGACTTGACACCGATTCAAGGAAGGATGGACCCAGCAATGAGACCCGAGAGCACAAAGGGCTGGAGCACATGGTGTGCATGAAGGAACCTCAGGTTCGACTCTCAGCACGGCACAGGCGCAGCCAAGCACCAAGCTGGGAATGGCCCCACAGCACTGCCGTGTGTCCCTTAGATGACACAAGGGGACCCACTACAGCTTACGCTCTTCAGTGTACATGGTCTCAACATCAACACGGAGGCCTTCCACTGAGGCACAGGCCAGAGCTCCCACAGAAACGCCGCCGATACGCAAAATGTTTTGTAGGTAGGAGTATGTGCTATATGGGGCCAGCTATGCCAAACACACAAGGCAAGTCACCAAAGGGGTGAGCATACACCAAGCTGGCATTAACCCCTCACATGTTAATGCCAGCATCACAGGGCTGGAGCATCACTGCATCCTCCCACCCCCTTGGCCAAACTTTGCTGGGAGTGGCTCTGGGGTCCCCTGAGCTTCAGAGGCCCTCCCCCAAATTCTCCTCAGTTGCTACAAATCAGACAGCAGGAAACCCTAGAAGTTGGGCGTGCCTGGAAAGAAACATACGGATAATTTTGAATGCTAAAGACTTTTGGGGCCACTCAGTGTTCAGGGATCATCATTCCTGATGGAACTCAGGGGCCCATAACCCTAAGCCGTTTATCAAACCTGGGATGGCCAGGGCAAGGCCAGTATTACTTCCCTGCCACACTAGCTCCCCAACCCCTGAATTCTCAGGACTTTTATGGGGCTGGTAACACAGGTGTGGAATTTACAAAATTCAATTTTTCTAGGGCCACAACCAGCATTGCTTATGATCTATTCTCAGCTGTTTGGGTTCACTCCTGGTGGTACTCAAGGGCTCGTATGATAGTGGCTATCAAACCCAGTTCTCCTGCACACAAAGCATGTCCTCCAGCCCCTACAAACTCCAAACATTTTCCCCTAAATTCTTCTGTACAATTAATTAAAGGGGGAAAGGGCAGGAAACTTACCTGGGGGTCTCCTAAGCAGGATTCCCACTCTAAAACCAGGTGTTTTTTTTTAATCACACCCAGCTGTGCTCAGGACTACCTCACCCAGGGATCATTCCGTATGGCTCAGACACCCATACAGGGAGCTGGGGATTAAATCCAGGTTGGCTGACTACAAGGCAAGCACCTCATAAGTACAATCTCTGGCCCTACAAAGCCATCTTGTATAAACTTATATAAGCTTCTCTTTCGCCAAGGGTTCAAATATAAATAGGCCCCCACCTGTGTGTGTTTCTAAGGAATGCATCTTTTTTTTTTTTTTTTGCTTTTTTGGGTCACGCCCGGAAATACTCAGGGGTTTCTCCTGGCTCTGCACTCAGCAATTACTCCTGGTGGTGCTCGGGGGACCATATGGGATGCCGGGGATTGAACCCAGGCTGGCAGCTTGCAAGGCAAACGCCCTACCCGCTGGACTATCGCTCCGGCCCCTGCATCTTTTTGAGGCCACCTACCACCCTCTTGCACACTCTTCCCCCATTCTCTCATCCTGCTAGGCACTCTCTGCTTGACAGGTGACCAGTGAGGCTGAGGGAGACCTCTGGCCCAGGTGAGGGAGGAACAAGGCCTACCAGAGATGCACAATGCAGAAAAAGCTTTTCAGAATTTTCACACTGCGCCGGAGTCAGACAGGAATACAGCCCGTCCGGGTTCCACAGTCAACTGCCAGGTCTGGCCCAGTTATGTAGCCAAACAAACCTAAGTCTGGGAACAACTACACTATCAGGATTCCTTTTCGCTCGTGTGCTTGCGACTTCTCAAACTGTTAAAAGTTCCAATCAGGGGCCGGAGTGATAGCACAGCAGAGAGCGTTTGCCTTGCACGTGGCTGACCCGGTTTGATTCCTGGCATCCCATATAGTTCCCCGAGCACCACCAGGAGTAATTGCTGAGCGAAGAGTCAGGAGTAAAGCCTGACTGTCACCGGGCATGACCCCCCCAAAAAAAAAAGTTCCAAATCACTGTAGCCCACTGGTGTACTCTCCACTGCCCTCCTCTACTAGGGTCCAGATAAAAATGAGGGCAGGAAGAAACTCAGGACCCTCGGTACCAGGCGAACCCAGGACAGACCTTAGTACCTTGGCTTGCTCCTGGTTTCTTCCCAGCGGTTACCTTCTTTGGGTCACTTTCTAGAATTTATAAAGCCTGGGAGTTCCAAGCCTCCTATTTGATCTCTAGCAGGGCACAGGGTAGGTCAGACACAGGTCCTTTGGTGCTGGCCAGAAGGAAGCTCCAGGGAGCAAGTTGAATGGGCAGGACTTTTTATTTTTTTGCCTTTTGGGTCACACCCAGCAATGCTCAGGGGTTTCTCCTGGCTCTACACTCAGCAATTACTCCTGGAGGTACTATATGGGATGCCGGGGATCGAACCCGGGCTGGCATGGGCTGGCCGCATGCAAGGCAAACGCCCTACCCGCTGGGCTATCGCTCCGCCCAAGTGGGCAGGACTTTAAGATCTTGTTTGACTCCCACAACATGACACAGACTTGGTCCAGTGTTTATTGTGGCTGGATATCAGGGAATGTGAGCGCAGATTCCTTTCTCTTCCTGAGCAAGGCGGACGTTGAGTGTAGGGTCTCAGTGATGTGAAACAGGGCTCAGGAACTGGTATGAGGAGCGGAGATGCGGAGACACCAGGGCCACCTGTGTGGTTGGGGAATCTGCACGGAAGTGTACCTCTGTCCGTCCTGTCCAGTCTAGCACGGGGTCTTAGAGACAGGCCAGATTTCAATGAAGGTGACAGGTGACCAGACGAAGAGGGGATTGGGAGTGGAAAAGCTGAAAAAAAACATTGGGTCTTTCCCAGTCCAGCCCGGGCATAAGACACCTGAGCTTCTTTTCCTGGAAGAAGAGAGCCACTCACTGGCTTGTGGGGAGGAAATAAGTCAAAACAGACTGCATGGGCAGGAGCGATAGCCCAGCGGGTAGGGCGTGTGCTTTGCACGCGGCCGGCCTGTGCTGGCCTGGGTTCGATCCCTGGCATCCCCATATGGTCCCCCGAGCACCGCCAGGAGTAATTCCTGAGTACAGAGCCAGGAGTAACCCCTGAGCATTGCCGGGTGACCCAAAAAAGCAAAAAAACAAAACAAAACCATAGACTGGAAGCACAAAAGAAATCTGAACTCAGAGACCAAAGAACTCAGAGGCCAGAGAATGTGAGTGATGAGAGAAAAGGCAGTGTAGGATGCCGAGACATTAGGGGGTTAAATGATGGAAGAGACTGGAATCTGGAAAGGAAAGAGGATTCCTGGGATCAGAGGTAGTATAGTGGGTAGGGTGCTTGCTTTGCTTGCAACTGACCAGGGTGCAGTCCTGCAATCCTGGGCACCACTAGTGCAGAGCTAGGAGAAACCCAAGAATTGCAAGTTGTGCCCCAAAACCAACAAAAGAGTCAGGATCAAGGGCTGAAGAGTGTGTGTGTGTGGGGAGGGGACAGAACAATGGTACAGCCAGCAAACAGGGGTTTCCTTGTACATGGCCAACCTGGGTTCGATACTTGGCATTCCACATGGTCCCCAAGTACTACTAGGAGTACTTCTTTTTTTTTTTTTTTGTTACACCCAGCAATGCTCAGGGGCTCCCCTGGCTCTGCACTCAGGAATTACTCCTGGCGGTGCTCGGGGGACCATATGGGATGCCGGGATCGAACCCAGGCTGGCACAGGCCAGCCACGCAAGGCAAACGCCCTACCCGCTCGACTATTGCTCCAGCTCCAGGAGTACTTTTTAAGTGCAGAGCCAGGAGTAACTGCTGAACATTGCTGAGTGTGACCTAAAAAAGACTTAAAAAAAAAAGCACAGCAGGGAAGGCACGCGGCTGACCTGGGTTCAATCCCCAGCATTCCATATGGTGCCCAAGCACTGCCAGGAGTAATTCCTGAGTGCAGAGCCAGGAGTAACCCCTGAGCATCACCGGGTGTGACAGAGAAAGGGGGTGGGGGGGTGAGGAAAAAAAAAAAAAGCACGGTGGGTAGGGTGCTTGACTTACACACCTGGGTTTGATCCTGAGCATCACCAGGAGTATCCCAAGCATCATGTGGTATGGCCCTAAAACAAAACAAAGTTGGGGGCCGGAGCGATAGCCCAGCGGGTAGGGCGTTTGCCTTGCACGCCGGCCGGCCTGTGCCGCCCGGGTTCGATCCCCGGCATCCCATACGGTCCCCGAGCACTGCCAGGAGTAATTCCTGAGTGCAGAGCCAGGAGTGACTCCTGAGCATTGCCAGGTGTGACCTAAAAAGCAAAAAAATAATAATAATAATAATAAATAAATAAAACAAAACAAAGTCAGGATGCAGCCTGGTGAAGACCAAAAGATTTGAGCAAGTACAAGCAAAGGCAGGGAGAGGAGGGGTCCAGAGCTCCAAGCTCCCACCCCAGCATGGAGCGGGGGAAGGGTAGAGAGAAGCAGGGAACAGTCAGGGAGCTGGGGCAGTGAGCTCTGGAGCTAGCCACTGCAGAGCCTGGTCCCAGCACCTGGCAGAGAACTATGCTGGTCTCGACTGTTCAGATTAGTCCTGTCCAGTCCTGGACCTGGGAGGCAAACTTTGGTGGTATCTGGAGAAGGGACAAGCACCAAATGCCCCTTCTCCTGCCCTAGACTCCTTTTTTTTAAAATTTTTTTTTTTCTTTTTTGGGTCACACCCAGCAATGCTCAGGGGTTTCTCCTGGCTCTGCACTCAGGAATTACTCCTGGCGATGCGTGGGGACCATCTGGGATGCCGGGGATCGAACCCAGGCCGGCCGAGTGTAAGGCAGACGCCCTACCTGCTGGGCTATCGCTCCGGCCCTGTCCTAAACTCCTTAATGAGCCCAGAAGAATGAGCTTAGCTGGCTTCTCATGATCCCACCAAAAGCAGTCCTCACTGATGAGGCAGCACCAGGCTGTCCCAGCAGCCACTTCCTGGCACCCGACTCGAGGATAGTGATCACCACGCACAGGGAGGTGGCGCTAGTGGTGGCCTGAGCCTGTACTGCTGCCGGTCTTCTAGAGAGGTGGCGGGTCTGAGTTTCAGGAACACGAGCTGAGAAATTGAAAGACAGCAGGAATGGGGGGCCGGAGCGATAGCACAGCGGGTAGGGCGTTTGCCCTGCACGCAGTCGACCCAGGTTTGATCCCCAGCATCCCATATGGTCCCGAGCACTGTCAGGAGCAATTCCTGAGCCAAGAGCCAGGAGTAACCCCTGAGTGTCACCGGGTATGACTCAAAAAGCAAAAAAAAAAAAAAAAAAAAAGAAAGAAAAACAGACAGCAGGAATGGAGCCTGAGCCGGCATACCCAGGGCCCCAGTTCGCCACCCCACCCTCCCACGCCCCTTCCCCATACCACAACCAGCACTTACAAGCATATGGGCATTCACCAAGGAATTCGGGGAGGAGACCAACGGGTGCCCGAAACCCCACTTTCCTCGGACCAGGCTCCTTGATCCTGAAGCACAGGGCTGACCTGGAGCTGCTACTGGAGGGGCTGTACTCCTGCTTGTGCAGGACCCTGACTAGGGACAGCAGTTTCACTTGGCAGGAGGGGCGCTCTTCTCTCCCATGAAGTCTGGCTCCTGAACATGGCAGTGGTGATCCAGACCGGAGCGGGCACTGGACTTGGCTGCCCAGCGTGCTCCAGCTTATCCCTCATGCTCAAGGGTCCAGGATTACCATGTGCCTCTGGGACCATCTGAGTTTCCCACACAACAGGGTCAGCTCCCACTGTGCAGAGAGAAACCAGGCCTCCAAGAGGTGTACTGCCTGCCACCCTGCACAGGAGCGGAGTCTCCACATCCCCTGCGGGGCATACGGGCAGTACTGAAGCTTAATCCCAGACCTCGTCCCTCTTCTCTACACCATTAAAGTCCTGCTTTAAGAGCAATTCCCTGTAAAACCAAAGCACAGTGTTACTCCACATTCCTTAGAGCATAAACAAACAGCAAGAGGTGGCCTAAGAACAAACATTTCTTTAGTATGTGAAAACGTTTTTCTGAGTCTTTATCCAGGTAACCCCGCATACCCCCACTGCACACCCCAGGGGTTCTGCTCTGTTCTCTCTAGGCTGCATCACCCAAACCCACCACTGGGCACAAACCTGTGCCGTTTCCACGTGGAAGGTGCTGGGCTATGAGAGTCCTTGGGGTCCAGCACACCACTTGCCTGCCCTTCCCATCCCAAGCACCAGCAGACTAGCTTGTTGCCTTTTCTTCCACTTTATTTCATTATTCCCACCACAATAATGACTCCTTTAATTTAAACTAAAAACCATAGAGGGTTCCTGAAAGGGTGGCAGCGAGGAAATGGAGGTGTCCAAGACCAGGGGAACTGCAGGGTAGGGAATCAGCGAATCGTCTTGACTGGACTCTTGAAGTTGCTGGCTGCTTGGAGCTGCAGCTGGTAAGCCATTGGATGGATCTTGAAACCGTAGAGCCTGGGCCAGGGCAGAGGTCAGAGAGGCAAGCAGGGTGAGCCCCTTCTCAGCCCTACTGGGGCCTGCATTCCCCCTCCCCACCCCTGCACCTCCATGTGTCTGCTCCGTGCTTAAGGACAATGGTTCTCAAACTCCTTCCCTCAACAGTATTTGAATATTCTATACCCGGTAAATGTCCAAATCAAAAATACATAATGTGCATGTACACAGATGTGTGTATTTTAGTACTTTGTTCAATATAAAGCTCAACTTTTCCTTTCCACACCGAGGTAAAGATGATGCTTCAGGAATATTAGCTATTGGTCAGACTTCATGGCCAGAGAGTGACAATGGCTATTGTTGAAACAACACTTCCACAGAGAACTGTATGCTAAGCACTTCACGCAGAAACCATCACCCCCAGTTTCCAGATAAGCAAACCAAGATAGAGGCTATCAAAGAACTTTCCCAAGGTCCCTAAGCAGGGAAAGCCCTGGCTTTGGGAGCAGCAGGGCTCAAGTAAGGATCATGCCCTGTCCCTCCCTTCTCGCTGGGTGTCCCGGGTATTTCCTTTAACCTTTGGTGACTCTGACTCTGCTCCCCACCTGGGCACAAACTGGTTGGCGGGCCGCTTGGGCCGGTACTCAGGGTGCACCATGAAGAGCATGTGAGGGAAACCGGTGCCGAAGTAGGCGCCGTCCGTGTGGTGGTGCCTCGATGACTTGGGTGTGTACACGTCCATGCACTTGGGGCAGTAGAGCTTCACCATGGCCTCACCTGGGATGTCTGAAAGGCCTGGGAGACAGCCAGACTCAGCAGGCCAGGCTCCCCAACCCTGCCCAAACCCCCTCCCGGACTCAGATTCCCAAGGAGTTGGGAAGAGCCCCAACTCCTTCCCAGAGGACCTGCCGTACGCTGCCCTTCCTGCCCTTTTCTGACACTCACCGATGGGAAGCATTGGCTGGTTTTCACAGTACACCCGGGGACAGTAGCCAAAGTCTCCCTGCTGGTACTTTTCCAACTGAGGTGAATAAAAGGGAAGGGCTGGTGGGCAGATGTGCAGAGGCCATGCCGCCCTCCATCCAACCCACATCACTGTCCCCTACTCCTCCCGCCTCTCTGCCCAGAGGCTCCTTCTCTGGTCCAGATGGGCTCTTTTTTTTTTTTTTTTTTGGGTCACACACCCGGCAATGCTCAGGGGTTCCTCCTGGCTCTGCACTCAGGAATAACTCCTGGCGGTTCCAGATGGGCTCTTAAGATTCCTCCACTAGGCAGGCTGCAGACGACAAGAACCATTCACTGCTTGTTCCCTGAGGAAGAGGCAGTCTATAGCAACTTCCTGTCCAAGGTCACAACCTCCTCCCTGAACACATCCCACTCCACACAAGCTCCAATCAGGATTTCATTCCCAGGCTAGATTCTGGTGTTCTTCGCCTCCCAGTTAAGACTACTCGATAGTTCAACAGGGACTTCTAGTTGAAGGAGCCTTGGTTGCCCTTACTGCCTCAGAAGGAATCAAGTGGGAGTGGAGGCGCCTCACCATCTGGGCGATGCCACGGTTGGTGAGGATATAGCGGGCGTGGATCAATCCATAAAGCATCTCAGCCGCCTGCTCGATCAGGTCGCTCTGGTTGGGGGTTGTCCTCCAGCTCTTCATCTGAAACACGGCCCCCGCTGAGGTCAACACTTGTCTCCCAGCTTTCTTGGGTGCTCAGCCTACCCACAGTACTGGTTACTGCTTTCCCAACATCTGGGAGCAACCACACCCATCACCTGGATATCTGACCCAGAAACCTGGGTCTCTGACCCTTCCACCAACCCAAGGCAGTTCTCCCTTCTTGCCACACCTCTTTAGCCTGCTTTTTGCTCTCCCTCCCAACTCCCTCCATAACATGGTGCAAAGATGGTGGTAATTTAGACCACAAGGCAGGGCATCTGTACAAGGTGCAAAGATGGTGGTAATTTAGACCACAAGGCAGGACATCTGTACAAGGCACAAAATGAAACCCATGGGGGAACTGGCGATACAGAATAAGGCTGAATTACAGGTTCATAATAAAATAACAAGCCCAAATTAATAACTAGGCAAGGGTGGGGTAGAGAATCAAATAAAGCTGGGAAACACGGAATGAAGGAAATCAAGAAAAACCGAAAGAAAATTTAGAAAGTCACGCAGGTGAAAAGGATTTGGGGGGAAAAAAACTAAAGAATTAAAAAGCTTCTACACATAAAATGACCCTGAGGATGGCGTACCAGGTTCCAAGTCCAAGATCATGTCTAAAGCTTGTCGATAGTGCGGCACCTGCTCATTGAGTCCAGTGAGGTTGAATTTGTCCTGAATATAATCTTCATCCACCTGCAAGGATGTGGGCGCCAAGAGGGAAACGGCAGAATCCTTGCTTCTCCCCTACTGAAGCTGCTGACACACGCCTTATCCTCTACAAATTTCTTCCATTTCCCTTGTTCCTCATGCCCAACTCTGCAGAAGTACTTGTGTTAATCGCCCAAATTCACAAACACCGTCCTCCCTCCAAAATTCTGGCTCTGGTCAAATCCCGGCATCAAACAGAGCCAGGTGAAATCCGAAGCACTGTCAGGTATGGATTCCTCCCCACCTCCCCAATACAAAAAATAAAAACACCAAGAGAATTTTGGCAGGAGAGACAATATAGAGACTAAGGCGCTTGCTTTGCGTATGGCCAAGCCTGGTTCGATCCTCAGCACAGTTATATATATGTATATGGTCGCCAGAGAACTGCCCTGAGCACAAAGACAGGAGTAAGCCTGGCACACCACCAGGTGTGGCTCAAAAAATAGAAACCAGGGCCGGAGAGATAGTCCAGTGGGTAGGGCGTTTGCCTTGCACGCAGCCGGCCCATGCCGGCAAGGGGTTCAATCCCGGCGTCCCATATGGTCTCCGAGCACTGCCAGGAGTGATTCCTGAGTGCAGAGCCAGGAGAAACCCCTGAGCGTGGCCGGGTATGACTCAAAAAAAAAAAAAAAAAAAATAGAAACCAACCTGGGGGCCGGAGTGATAGTCCAGCGTGTAGGGCATTTGCCTTGCACATGGCAGACCTGGGTTCAACTCCCGGCATCCCATATGGTCCCCTGAGCACCGCCAGGAGTAATTCCTGAGTGCAGAGCCAGGAGTAACCCCTGAACATTGCCAGGTATGACCCAAAAAGAAAAAAAAAAAAAAAAACAACCAAATAAACAAAAAACATTCTGGTTTGGGGTTAAAAAAAAATAGTTCAGGGGGCCAGAGCGAGAGCCCAGCAGGTAGGACGCTTGCCTTGCATGTGGCCGGCCTGTGACGGCTTGGGTTCGATCCCCGCATCCCATATGGTCCCCCGAGCACCGCCAGGAGTAATTTCTGAGTGCAGAGCCAGGAGTAACCCCTGAGCATCGCTGGGTGTGACCCAAAAAGGAAAAAAAAAGTTCAATACATTGAAGCACATGCTTTGTATGTAGGGGGCTTGGTGTGATCACCAGCCTTGCATGGCTCTCCAGAGAACCATGGGCGGAGCGATAGCCCAGCGGGTAGAGGCGTTTGCCTTGCACGCGGCCGGCCTGTGCCAGCCAGGGTTCGATCCCGGCATCCCATATGGTCCCCCGAGCACCGCCAGGAGTGGTTCCTGAGTGCAGAGCCAGGAGAAACCCCTGAGCATCGCCGGGTGTGACCCAAAAAGCAAAAAAAAAAAAAAGAAAGAAAGAAACAGAGAACCATGGGAATGGCCCCCGAGCACAGCTGAAGATGCACACACTCCTAAACACACTGGCTTTCCTTTACTATGGACAAGCACGTCATCAAAGTCAATCATTTCAAGACCACATCCTGACCCCTGGCCACCACACCATAGAACCAGTTGTTAGGAACTGTCAGGAAGGTGGAGGCCACGCAACTTGTGTTTTTTTTTTTTTAATTTTTTGGTTTTGGGGGTCACACCCAGCTATGTTCAGGAGTCACCCCTGGCTCTGCATCAGGAATCACTCTTAGCGGTGCTTGGGGAACCATATGGGATGCCGAGGATCAAACCTGGGTGGGCCGCGTGCAAGGCAAAGCGCCCTGCCAGCCATGCTATCACTCCGGCCCCACAACTTGTTGTGAGAGCAAAACAATCCCTTAAGTTACCACACACCCCTGCATGTTACAAAAGTTTTTGGTGTTTAGGCCACACCCCGCAGCACTGGAGAGGTGGACGCAGTGGTGCGGGGGAGACGAAGTGCTGGAACTAAACCTGGGCCTCGACTGCAAGGCGTGCTCTTCAGCGCTCTCCGGCTCTCCCCAGACCCCACAAAGTACCTAGCAAACAGTACTTGGAGTCTTCCGTTACTGAGAACAGCTACCTCAGTACCTCTGTTTGGAAGAAACTGAAATAGCCAGAATCACAGAGACAAACCGAACTCGCGAGGAGGTGGGGGGACTCGGGCCTCAGAGGGTCGGCCCACCCCAGGTTAGTGGGCGGTCACTGCGCTGAGGGGCCCTCCTGGGCAGGGAGCCCGCTGTGCAGGTGCGGGCTACGGGACGGGAGGTGGGGGGACTCGGGCCTCAGAGGGTCGGCCCACCCCAGGTTAGTGGGCGGTCACTGCGCTGAGGGCCCTCCTGGGCAGGGAGCCCGCTGTGCAGGTGCGGGCTACAGGACGGGAGGTGGGGGGACTCCGGGCCTCAGAGGGTCGGCCCACCGCAGGTTAGTGGGCGGTCACTGCGCTGAGGGCCCTCCTGGGCAGGGAGCCCGCTGTGCAGGTGCGGGCTACAGGACGGGAGGTGGGGGGGACTCGGGCCTCAGAGGGTCGGCCCACCGCAGGTTAGTGGGCGGTCACTGCGCTGAGGGCCCTCCTGGGCAGGGAGCCCGCTGTGCAGGTGCGGGCTACGGGACGGGGCAGCAGGCTCGGAGGGGCAGAACTCACTTCGCAGAAGAATTCATTGCCGCGGAGCCCACAGAACCAGGAGATCCAGGACACCTCCTCGGAGCTGCTCATCTTCACGTCAGCTGCAGGGAGGACGGAGTCGGAAGGCCGGGCCCTCCCGCCGACACCCCCGCCCCCCGGCGGCCGCGCGGCCATGCTCCTCCCGGCCTCCGTCCCCGCCTTCCGCTCTGACGGCCACAGAGCTGCGGACCGACCGCGGCGGCCCGAAAGCTCGTCGGCGCGGTCAGCTCGGGCCCGACCCTCCCACGCTGCCTCAGGTGCCGGCGCCTTCCCCTCGGGCGCCCCAAGTCTGTCAGTTAGGAGCCAGCGCTAAGCCCCTTCTCACGGCCGGGGGGCAGCCGTCAGGACTCTCAGGGAGTCCCCACGACCCGCCTCCGCCCTCTTTCGTGCCAGAGCCGGTCACTTCCTTCCCCCCCCACATCGGGGGCGCAGAAACCCCATGTGCCGCACCCAGGGACGGGGGGACTCGCTGCGGCGGCAGCCTCAAACTCACCGACTGAGCGGAGGGCCGGGTCGGGGTGGGGAGGGGAGCTGCTGCTTCCCAGGAACGGCGGCGACGCTACGGCGCAGGCCGCGGACCGGAACCGCGGCAGGCGAGGTGGGACGGGGGAGTGGAGATTGGGGAGGGTGGAGAAAAAGGCAACGCGCAGGCGCCAAGACCCGGAGCCCCAGTGCACGCCGGGAGATGGAGTCTCCGGTCGAGGAAGACCGGCCGAATGAGGCTTGTTGGGACTACAAATCCCAGGATGCCTCGCGCACGGCCTGCTGTCGCGAGGCCCCTAGGCCGCAGCTTGGGGGCGGAGCCTCGAGGCCCACCGGAAGCGGAAGCTCGGGGCTGCTTTCGGGGCCTGAGAGTTTGAGGAATCAAGTCGTGCGATTCCAAGGCGGAGGGGGGGGGAAGGAGCGAGCCCAGCTGGTTTCTTGTTGCTCAACACCAAAGTTTAGCTCGGGCGTACCCTTGCTTCCCTGGGCTGACCACATCCCCGACCAACCCGCTGGAGCTTCACCGCCTGCTAAACCCTGACCCTCGCCCCAGTCGGGGCCCCCCGGAGGTTCCTGAGGGGACGCACGTTTCATCCTGGGCCTTTGGGATGGGAGGTGAGGCTTGGGGGTGCTGAACTGAGCGCTGCTGAGAACCGAAACGGCCCTACTCGCTAACCTGAAGTGGCGCCCGCCATTCTGCTGCTACTCGTCCCCTTGCACTTGTCCATTTTCTGAGAGCTTGCGTGAGGCCTCCTGCTGCAGCCACTAAGTGTAACCTTCGCGCCCCGCTCAGGACTGTGAAGGGCAGCGTGACGTTATTTCATTTCACAGCACTTGGGCATTCCACAGGTGTCTCGCATCCTTCTCTGGGGATTTCCCAATGCAGAGCACGATTTCCCAGCTCCAAAAAAATGAGGCTCGGAGCGGGGGCCACGTTTAGAGCAGAGAAAGGCATTATGGGGGCGTTATATAAAAGCAGGACCCCAACCGACCCTTCCTGCCCGTCCTCGCGCCAACTGGGCACGCGGCGCTGAGTGCTTGTGCTATTGGAGACTGTCCAGGGCGGGAACTGACCGGCGCTCCGCGCACGCCTGCGCCGTCCGTAACTTTGGTTTTCTAGTCACGCATGCGTGCTGCAGTCGCGCGCCTGTTTGTAGCGCTCTCGTGGGCGGCGCCATCTTGCCGTACGGAACGGCGTCTCGCACCAAAACAAATCCACTTCCTGCTTCCGGAAAGGGTCACGTCTGCGTTTGTGGGGAAAGGATGCCGCGAAAGAGCCGCTGGGACGACCTAAACGGCTGGTCGTTTTTCTGAATGGCGTGTTCTACGGGACGGTGACGTGTTCAGAGAGTCTTCGTCTCGGGGCGGTGGGGGTGGAGCGCCGAGTTAAGGTCCGTTGCGGGGGTCTTTCTCCACCCACGTGACTCCAGGATCCGAGGGGCTGCAGTCCCAGTGGGATCACTCCGGGGGCAGGAGGGCATCATTCGCTTCCGACGCCGCGATTTGGTTCCCCTTTGTAGACTTCTGAAAGCGATGGCCAAGCCCTCCCTCATCGCCTTCACCTGGGCCTCCAGTCCCAGCGAGCTCTGGAAAGACGGACAGCAGCAGCCACAGGCGGCGGGCCGGGAGCCCGCTCTGGACGGGTCTGCAGCCCGTGCTTTCTACGAGGCCCTGGTAGGGGCTGAGGGCAGCTCCCCTGAGGCTCAGCCGTCGCAGCACCAGCCGGCCAGTGAGAGGAAGAGGAAGAAAAGAAGAGTGAGGGGAGCTGCCACAGAAACAGCCCCAGCGGCAGCGTCAGGACATGGACAATGGAGGTCCCTTGAGGCTGAAGGAAAAATGACCCAGTGGATCTTAAGGGCAGCCCAGGAGGGGAACTTGGCGGAACTTAAAAGGCTGTTGGAGCCCCGTGAAGCGGGGGCGCTGGGGGCAATATCAACACTCGGGATGCTTTCTGGTGGACCCCTCTGATGTGCGCTGCCCGAGCAGGCCAGGGGGCAGCCGTGCGCTATCTCCTGGGCCGTGGGGCTGCCTGGGTGGGGGTCTGTGAGCTCGGGGGCAGAGATGCCGCTCAGCTGGAAGAAGCAGGCTTCCCAGAGGTGGCCCGCATGGTCAGAGAGAGCCCAGGAGAGGCGGCGAGTCCAGAGACCCGGTGAGAGGAAACCTTAGCCCATGGTCATCTTTCTTTGTGTTCCATTTTTTTCCCTTTTTTTTAATATTTTATTATGCCACCGTGAGATACACAATTACAACGTTCATGTTTGGAGGTTTCGGTCACATAGTGTTCCAGCACCGCCCTCCACCAGTGCCCATCTCCCACCACCAATGTCCCC
>JAJIBD010015108.1:0-15666 GCA_021461705.1 Cryptotis parvus
GAGCGGCTGGGCACAGAGAGAGCCAGTAGCAGCTCTGACCCATGTTTGTGAGTCTCATATCAGATGGGTATTGGGTGAATATTCTTTCCCAGTCTGTGGACTATCTCTGTATCTTGGTCACCCTTTCTTTGAGGTGCAGAAGGTTTTCAGTTTTATATAATCCCATTTGTTTATCTTTGCTTCCATTTGCTTTGTTAGTGGTTTTGTCTTCAAAGATGCCTTTAGCTTCATGTAGTAGAGTGTTTTTCCTATGTTTTCTTCAGTGCACCTTATAGGTTCATGTCTGATGTTGAGACCTTTAATCCATTTTGATCTGACTTTTGTGCATGGCATTAGAAGAAGGTCTAAATTCATATTTTACACATAGCTACCCAGTTTTCCCAGCACCATTTGTTGAAGAGGCTTTCTTTGCTCCACTTAATATTTTTTTTGCTCCTTTATCAAGGAATAAGTGATTGTATATTTGAGAGAGTGTTTCAGGATATTCAGTTCTATTCCATAGGTCTACAGGTATGTATCTATATCAATACCACGCTTCTTTAATTACTATTGCTTTGTAGTACAGTTTGAGGTTGGAGAAATTGATACCTCCCAATTTCTTTTCCCCAAAGATTGCCTTAGCTATTTGTGGAGGTTTATTATTCCGCATAAATTTCAGGGAGTGTTTGGTCAATTTCTTTGAAGAATGTCATGGGTATCCTTATAGGGACAGTATTGAATCTGTATAAAGCTCTAGGGTGTATTGCCATTTTGATAATGTTAATTCGCCCAATCCATGAGCAGGGAATGTGTCTCCATTTCCTCAGGTCCCTTTTTATTTCTTGAAGCAATGTTTTGTAGTTTTCTTTGTACAAATCCTTTATGTTCTTAGTCAAACTGATTCCTAGGTATTTGATTTTCTGTGAGGCATAATTGTGAATGGGATCATTTATTTAATGTCCCTTTCTTCTCCTTTGTAATTTGCATATAGGGAAAGCCATTGACTTTTTGGGTATTGGTTTTGTACCCTTCCACTCTACAGAACTTTTACAGCAAAAACACCATCCCTACTTTTATGTTCATAGCAGCATTATTCACAATAGCCAGAATCTAGAAACAACCAGAGTTCCTGAGAATTGATGACAAGATAAAGAAACTTTGGTACATCTACACAATGGAATACTATGCAGCTGTTAGGAAAAATGAAGTTATGAAATTTGCCTATAAATGGATGGACATGGAGAGGATCATGTTGAGTGAAATTAGCCAGAAGGAGAGAGACAGATATAAAATGACTCGCATTTATTTGCATGACATAAATATACATATATATATGTATGTATACATATATATGTATATCATATGCATGTATATATACATATATATGTATATATATACATATATGTGTGTGTATATATACATATTATGATACCAACACCAAGGTCAGGTGTAACGTGGATCAGGAGGTTTGTCAAAGGTGGAAATTACCACAAACATGTGGGAGCAGAGGTTAGGTAAGACAGATAAGAGAACAGTGTGCCAATAATTGCCCAAAGTGCTATTACCACATAGAACTTAGCATTAAATACAGGCAAAAAGATACACATGATAACCTCTAAGTATATGTATTACAATCCACAATATGTAAGAGAAGGAAGAGAGAAAGAGAGAAGAGAAAGAGAAAGAGAGAAAAGAGATAAAGAACCTGCCATAGAGGAAGGCTAGGGGGGGGGAGGGAATTGGGGACATTGGTAGTAGGAAATGGGCACTGGCGGAGGGATGGGTGCTGTAACACTGTATGGCTGAAACCCAAACATGAACATTTTTGTAATTGTTTATCTCATGGTGGTAAAATAAAATATATTTAAAAAAGGAAACTATTGTTTCTAGGAGCTTTGGTAGAGATTTGGGTTCTTGAGGTATAACATCATGTCACCTGCAAATAGTAACAGCTTGACTTATTCCTTTTCCATCTGGATGCCTTTAATGTTCTTTTTCTTCCTTGATTGCTATGGCAAAAAAAAAAAAAAGCTTGGTTTGATATTTAGATGTCAAATCCTGAGTGCTAGGTGGAGGCCTTTGTACCTGATAATTATAGTAACTAGGGAAAAGAGAGTGTTGTAGTCTTGGGGCTTCAGATCATTATACTTATCTGTACTGTTTTCTAAACACTGCAGAAATTGTCTGCCTTCCTTAACTTCTGCTCTTGGAAGTCACTTCTTGAGAGATGTTTTTATGGACTAGGTAAGATTTTCTGATGTTTTACACACTGCCCCTTAACAAAAGACACAATAACCTCCTATAAAGCCCTGAAGCCAGTTCACTGTAGGTATGTCTGGGAATAATAGAAATAAATACTAGGTTGTCAACAGTGTCTAGAAACTGGCATGTTTGTTGGGATAATTTCCTGACTTATTCAATTATTTCCTTTCCCCTTACTATGAGACAGACATGGGGCAGAGCTGCTACTTGCTCTCCCTGTGTCCAGCCGCTCACAAGGCGCCCAGGAGAGATGGCGGGTTCTAGCCCTGGCCCGCCACCCCAGCAGAGCCTTGCAACAAGCCAGACGACCCCCCCCCACTCCATGAGGGCCTCCATTTTCCACATCCGACTTCTCTCTCATCAGAACTCCACCCAGCAGACCAGCCTATCACAGCCCGGCTCACTTGGCTGCAAGAGGCCCCGCGGTTCATCAATAAATGCTGGACTTAGAGATGACTATAAGAGTATGCTACCTGCATGGCAGAGCCTGGCAAGCTACCCGTGTTGTATTTGATATGCCAAATACCAGTAACAATTATAGACCTCATTCCGGAATGGATTGAGGCTCTTTATGTTCCTGGAGCAAGAAGATTCCTTGGGCTCTACTAGCATGAGACAGGACATATGGAGATGTTACTGGGGCCCGCTCGAGCAAATCGATGATGAACGGGAAGATAGTGATAGTGATCCCTTATTATGAAAGTCCTTCTCTGTCATTCATAGGGATAATTACAATGATCCTTCCACACAATGTATTTATCTTAGTGTCCTTGTTAAATGAACTGGTGCTGTGCAGGGTTTTTTCTTTTTTTGACAGGAGATTTGGTTGCAGATACTAGAATTCTTTACTCAGTCTGTGGTAGAGAAAATCTCATAGAGTCACAAAGATATCTTTAGTGTATAAGTGAAAGGCATTTGGGGGCCTAGAGGAATTGACAGAAACAGGCCACTAGGAAGGCAGCACTTTTGGTTTTAGACAACATGAGCTGGAGAAATTGTATGTAAATAGATATGACTCCATGCAAAGATATAGAGACAAACCCTGTTAAAAACTGCTGGAGCTTACTGGAAGTAGGGGTCATAAGCTGAAAATCAATTTCGGAAACAAAAGAAAATATAACAAATAAGGGTCAGGGAGAAAGCACAGAGGACCGGAGTGCATGTTTCGCCTACAGCAGGCTCATAGGTTTACTCTCAGGCACCATGTGTTCCCTAAGTAATGTCGGAGTACCCAAGCCCCGAAGCAGGAGTATTCCAGAGCACTACCAGTGTGGCCCCCAAACAAACAAACAAACAAAATTTGCTTTTTGAGCCACATCTATTGATGCTCAGGGATCATTCCTGGCAGACGCACAGGACAGTATGGGGTACTGGGATCAAACCCGGTTAGTTGCTGGCAAGGCAACTAACCCTACCCATTGTACCATTGCTTTGGTCTCCCAATAAAATTAAATTTAATTAGAATTTTAAAAGTCAGAAATGTGCTGGCAGGGATGTGGGAGAAAAAGAAACCATCACTCACTGTTGAACCATCATTCACTGCTGATGGATCATAAACTGGTTTAGCCTCTGTGGAGAGTTTCTCAAAAAACAATTAAAAGTAGAATTTCCATTTGACTTGGCACTCTACTCCTAGTGATATAGCCCAAGAACACAAAAGCACTAATTTGAAAAATATGTTCATCTATGTTTGCAGCAGTGCTTTTTGAGGATGTTGGTGGAGTTGTAGGGGATCACAAGCATTGCTTAGGGGTTCCAAGGGCCACCCCAGCAATCCCCTGGCCAACCTGGCTAGACAGTTCAATGCTCAGGACCTCCATTGTTTGAGGGCCACCAAGGTCACACCTGGTAATGTTGGGGTGGGGAGTGGTGCTGGGGATCTAAAAATCCTGTACAGGGCCGGAGCGATAGCCCAGCAGGTAGGGCATTTGCCTTGCACGCAGCTGGCCTGTGCTGGCCCAGGTCTCGATCCCCGGCATCCCATATGGGTCCCCTCGAGCACCGCCAGGAGTGATTCCTGAGTGCAGAGCCAGGAGTAACCCCTGAGCGCTGCCGGGTGTGACCCGAAAAGCAAAAAAAATAAAATAAAATAAGATAAAATAAAAATAAAAATCCTGTACATGCAAGGCATGTACCCCTGATATTGCTCCCCAGCCCTGTGGTGCTATTCACAATGCTAAGATCTGGAAACACCTCAAGTGTCCCCAAGCAGATGAGAGTGTCTATATACATGATGGATACCAGTCAGCTATGAGTAAAAGGTAAAATACTACTTCCTACTAAAACATAGACAGAATTAAAGGGTGTCATGATGAATAGATAAGTCTGAAAGAGCTTAAAGGCACAAGCCAGATGACCCTCACTCATTTGTGGGATATAAAAAAAATAGAACACAGGAAGGGAGCAGACAACATATGTCCAATATAAACAGACATCCTTAGAATCATGCTGTAGGATTGAGGTTACCTAGTTGGGGTGACGCAGAAAGATAGGGTCCAAGAACTGTGCTGGTAGGACATTGGCACTTTGGTGGTGGCATCACATTGCACACAAAAAAAGCCCAAAACCTGTTGTAAACCAATGTTTTATACCAATGTTACCTCAATACAAATAAAATACAAAACAAAATCAAATAGGCAAACAACAGTCAGAGTTTCTGAAAACTACTGCAATAGTTTCTAAAAGGCAGCGGGTGTAATATTTGTTTAAAAACTCCTAACTCTTGGAAAGAACGGAAACTGCAGCGTTTGATCTGGAACCATTCCATCCCAGTCTCAGTGATGCTGTGGCCCTGCTCTAGCCATGTGCGGCCAAGGCACGGGGTGGCAGCAGCTTCCCTGGCCTGCAGTTCCCAGTCTAGCACCTGGTTTTGCTGTAAGAGGGGGCAGGCTGCTCACAGAACTCCTGGTCCCAGCCTCAGACTGCACACGGGCTATTCCAGATGGGTGTGGCCAAGAGGACTGGGCTGCCCTTCTCCCATCCTATCCGATTCATAGGACTAGGGTTTTGCATCAGGCAGAGAACAGAGGGATGTGGCTGCCTCTGTCCCAGCTCATCCTCAGCACAGTGTGTTTGAAGAGCAAGCCCAGAAGACTGGTGGCTGCTACCCCTCCAGCCAGGTCTGCTGGCAGACAGACGCTTCTCTGAGATAACAGACCTCTGTGCTTGCCCCAGCTCCATGGCGGGGCGCTGAGCTTCCACCAGGAGGAAGAGCCATACTCTTACCTCTACAGTGCTGTCAGAATGACTATTTGGAAACAGCATGACGTAAGGGCATTGTTGGAAAAAAAAAATCTTGGTGGTGATCAATTAAGAGGGTAAACCTGCCAAAAGTTAAGGAGAGAGACCCTGGAAATAAAAGTGTAGTAAAAATACATTCTCAAATCAAACTTATTCCTGGGCATCTGCAAGGCCAGGACTGTACAAGGCGGCACCAATTTGGGTATAATCAGAATGGGATGGGGATCAGATTTGAAAGCATAACACAGACCAGAGATATTAGCAAAAGGCAAAACCCTTACTGGCTCAAGGGACTTAAGCAAAAACACTAGCTAAATATTAATATAAATTAATTGATAATTGTCAATGGTAAGTCATATATAATAAAACAAATATAAGATATTTATATTATAAAAATATCAATATAGAAAAAACGCGGCTGGGGAAGCTGAATTCCGCTCTCCCCAGGCACAGCTGACCGTGGGACTCCCAGGAGGACAGATGGGTTTTGGGAGTGGCCCACCACCTCTGGGGGTCCCGGAAGCAGCTGGATGAGACTTGCTCACCACACTAGCCACCACCTTCGCTGTCCAGACGCTGCAACATAATCCGCCCACCTGGGAGGGATGCTACCTCAAGACCAGATTAGCCGAGCAAAACGAAGTTCGAGCCCAGGTAGGCAGCTCCCAGAAGAGGGAATCACTGGGAATTTGTCAGATGGAGTTGGGGCCGGCCCTTCCCCCTCCATTTTGGCCGAGCCTGGTGCCCCCTGCCCCCCCCCCCGCCCAGGAGCTGCCCTGGGGCGACCAGCCATAACATGCAGTCTCAAACGCGCCAGGGAAGCTGGAACTCGGCTCTTCCCAGGCACAGCTGACCATGGGGCCCCCAGGAGGACAGATGGGTTTTGGGAGGGGCCCATCACCTCTGGGGGTCCCGGAAGCAGCCGGATTAGACTCGCCACCACACTAGCCGCCACCTTCGCTGTCCAGACACTGACCATGAGGCCTCTAAGTTGCGCGGTCCATCAAACTAGTGGAAACAGTTATGTCCTTTAATGTACTGCATTCTACGATGTGTAGGAAAGTTAGGCGGAGGGAGAGATAGAGAGGAGAGAAAAGACATACAGAATCCACCAAGCAGTTGAGGTGTGGGGGGGGAGGGAAGTGGGGACATTGGTGATGGGAGATGGGTTTGGGTGGAGAGATGGGTGTTGGAACACTGTAGAACCATAACTCTACATGAGCATCTTGCAATTATATGTCTAAAAGTGGTGTAATAAAATTTAAAAAAAAATAAACAAGGTTGTTAATAAAAAATCAATAGAAATGAACTCACAGGAAACCACACTTAAAAATAAAATCACATTCATCATTGCTTATGCCTAAAACTGTGTCTCTAGGTATTTTCTCTGGCTTCTCATATCTCTCTTCTTTCATCTGCCTTTTTCCACTCTGGAGAAGTCTATATTATCACTTGAATATGTTTTTCTGTCTCTGTCTCTCTTTGCTTCCCAAGTCTCTAAATATCTTTAAATAGGAACTATTTTGCTTCATTAAAAATGAAAATAGGGGCCTCAGTGATAGAACAGTGGGTAGGGCATTTGCTTTGCATGCAGCTGACCTGGGTTTGATCCCCTGGCATCCCATATGGCCCCCCTGAACACCACCAGGAGTAATTCCTGAGTGCAGAGCCAGGACTAACCTCTGAGCATCACTGGGGTGACCCAAAAAGCCAAAAACAAAAACAGAATAAAATAAAAATAAAGCTATACCTATAAGGAACAACTATAGAAGGAACCTCCTAGTTATGAACAAGGGAAAATCCATTAGCTCTCTGACCAGCAAAAGTAGTTTCCAAGTGATACACGTACCTCAAAAGTAAATGTGAAGATCTGACTGGCTATGAAGGCTTAAGCACAGCCTCTGACCAATAAGTGGCTTATGTGGGATCCAAGAGTGACCCACCTCAAAAAGTCAAGTAAAAAAGATAAAAATAAGAACCTGAAGAGAGAGGGAGAACACTATAGAGGAAATAAATGCCCTTCCCAGAATTAGTTCCGCTTGATATTCTAAGTAAATGACCAAACGGCAAGGAAGGTCTCGAATGGAGGATCCAGAATCACTACAATACATTGTGTAAAATATATAATTATCAATGTGTGAGAAATCATGTGAGAATATGTGAGAAATCAAAGCAATGGGAATGCTGCACTCGGCTACAGGAAAAACTGAAACATGAAAGAAAAACTGCCTTCAAGATGGACCAGGTGTCTTGCAGACAAAAACCTCAAAGTTGTGCTTTATAAATATATTTCAAGTACTCAGGAAAATCACTATAAGATGCTACGATCATGACTTTGTATCAAATGGAGAATATCAATAGAGATGGAAATTATAAGGAACAAATAAATAGAAATTCCAGAGCTGTACAATATTTTGTACACTGACCAAAGTTAATGAGTCCTGGGAAGGACTCCAACAATTAAGTTGGCAGAAGAAGGAATCAAACAGAGCATTCAAGATTAATGAAGCTAAAACATAGAAAGGAAAAAAATAGAATTAAAAAACTGACCTTACAGAAATGTGCACCAACATACACAAGATGGGAGTGCTTAAAGGAAAGAGGGAAAAGAAAAGGAGCCCCCCCAAAGCAATGCAATAAGTAATGACAAAAAATTCCTGCCTGCCTCAACAGGGTAGCAGAGAATGCTTCAGCAAAAAGGCTGAGGGCGATCTTGTCGAGCCTGGTGGCTCCGCGCGAGCGCCCACGGGCCAGCACAGGGCCTCACGGAAGGCTGGGGAGGGGCGCTGGCGCGCCGGCCTAGCTGACCATGGAACCCGAGGAGGGCAGATGGGGTTTTGGGGAGTGGGCCCGCCGCCTGGGGTCCCGGAAGCAGCCGGATGAGACTCCGCCCATCACACTAGCCACCATTTTTTGCTGTCCGGATGCTGCGAAACGGCCTCAGACCAGATCAACAGAGCAAAGCCAGTTCGATACACGGCCGCAGCGCCGCGGTCCACTAAAAATAGTGAAACAGTAATGTCTTTTAATGCATTGCAGTCAACGAAGAGCAGGAAAGTTTGTTGGGAAGGAGATATAAAGAGAAAGAAATGACATACAGAACCCGCCAAGTGGTTGAGGTGCGGGAGGGGAGGGAGGTGGGGACATTGGTGATGGGAGATGGGCTTGGGCGGAGGGTGCGTGTTGGAACACTGTAGAACCAAAAGCTCTACATGAGCATCTTTCAATTAAAAAAAAAAGGTGGAATCTTCCACAAACATGTGGGAATCAGTGGTTAGGTAAGACAGAGAAGGAACATGTGCTAATATTTGTCAAAAATGATAATACCAGTCTAGAACTGAGCATTGAATATAGGAAAAAGATATACATGATGATCTCTGAATGTATGTATTGCAATCCACAATTAAGAGAAGAAAAAAGAGAGAGAGAGAAGAGATAAAAGAATTTGCCATAGAGGCGGCTGGGGGAGGGAAGTGGGGACATTGGGTGTTGGGAAATGGGCACTGGTGGAGGGATAGGTGCTGGAACACTGTATGACGGAAACCCAAACATGAACATCTTTGTAATTGTATATCACTGGCGGTGTAATAAAATATTAAAAAAAAAAAGGCTGAGGGCTAGACAAAGGGCAGCCCCCCAAACATGAGCCGCTTTATACGACCTGCTGAAGGTAAGGAGGAGGCTGGTCAGGGATCCTCATGAGTAATTTTCAGGGATGTAAAACTTTTTAATACTAAAACTGGTACAAGTCACAGGCCATCTGGGATGGGGAGCCACTCTCCATGGCTCCCAGATGAAGAGAGGGTAGGACCACAGTGGTAGCAGAATACAAAGATACACTGGGCCTGGAGTGGGGCCCACTCAGAGCCCCCCCCCACTCAGCTTTGACTGGTGGCATGGTCCTTGGAAAGGCTGATGGATGCTTGGTTGTGTGTGCCATGTACAAGACATTATGCTAAAACCTTCCCATGATGAGACGACATAACTACCTGCCTCTCTAGTTTCAACTTTTATTCTTATTTGGGGGAGGGGGTCACATCCAGCAATGCTCAGGGATTACCCTAGCTCTGCTCTCAGGTATTACTCCTAGTGGTGCTAGGGGGACCATATGGGGTGCCAGGGAATCAAACCTAGGTTGGCCACAATTTGAAAGGCAAATGCCCTACCCACTGTACTATTGCTCGGCTCAACTCCTGTTATTTCTGACAACACATTTCAAATTTCTTAGCAGTGCTAAGAAACTTCCATGTCTTGAGCCATATAGTCCCTCCCGCCCCACCATGCCTCTCCACTCACACTGCCCTTCTTACCCTGGAGAAGGCCACTCCATCTGATGCCCACCCAGTCCCAGAGGAGACCCGCCCTAGGGTTTTCGGTGCTTAATGCCTTGTAAATGGTCTCTAATAGGGGCAAGTAAGGCAGAAAAGTGACTTTTGCAGTGAGGACAGGATGCAGCATCTTGTCTCTGTGTCACTGAACATGGATGGGTGCTCTTCTAGGGGTGTAGCCCCTTTGACCCTATGGGTCCTGGGGCTTGAGGGGAGGCTCAGGATCTCCTACCCACATGTGTACTTTCCTATAAAGTCCTGCTCTGTGTGTCCTAGGTGTGGTGACCGTGGTCAGTGAATTTGCTACCCACTCCATACAGAGAGGATCTGGGCCTCTCCTCCTGACTTCCTAATGCTTAAATTCAGTGCTTCTCAGCCTTCATTATCTCAGTATCACCACGCTGGGATTAAGGACTCCAAACCTAATGTGTGTGAGACTGGTTTCCATCCCATAGAGCAAGACAACCCAGAAATCTAACCAATGATAAAGTCATACTATTTCCAAGGATACGCTAAGGATTGAATTGAATCATTTTTTGTCTTAACTTCTTTGATTTTTGCATTTATTTGTTTGCATGGGGGGCCACACCCACCTGTGTGGGTACGACCTGCTGAAGGTAAGGAGGGGGCTGGTCAGGGATCCTCATGAGCAATTTTCATGGGGGACACACCCACCCTAAGTGGGTCCAGACCCACTTATTTATTTATCATATAAACAAAATAACCTGCCCCCTCGAGGTGCTGCAGGTTTGGCTGTGGTGCCTGGCTGCGTCAGCAGGTGGCAGACAGGAGACAGGCTTGTTTACACCCAGGACTCTGCCCTGTGCGCCCTGGGATGAACCCAGAGTTATGGCAGAGCCTGACAAGCTACCGTGGTGTATTCAATATGCCAAAAACAGTAATAATAATGGACCTTATTCCCAATGAATGGAGACGTTATGGGTGCCCACTTGAGCAAATCGATGAACAATGGGAAGATAATTGACAAGTGAAGTGACAAATAAAACAAATATTTATTATACAAATACTAATTTATTATACAAATAATTTTAGATCCTAATGGCACTTACCTAGAAGTTCAGTAATATTTCCTTATATTATAACATACAAGAATAATTTTTAAAAATCACATCAATATTACTACTACAACTAGTAAGACTTAAAAAGTTCTTTTTTAATAAAGAACTGATGACAAAGTCATTGAAAGTTAAATTTTAGGCTACCAACACTTTTATTGAGTGTAGTGTCAAAATCCTCTGTATATTTTTAGGCATATTGGGTTAAAATTCTAGTTGTTGATACAATCAAACTCAATTCTAAAGTTTTGTTTTGTTGTTTGTTTTGGTGCCATATCCGACAATATGTTCATGGGCTACTCTTGACTCACTGCTCAGAGGTCTCTCCATGTGTTATTCAAGGAGCCATGTAGCGCTGGTGACTGAACTTGGGCCTCCAGCATGCAGAGTATGTACGCAGTCCCTTGAGATAACATCTCTGGCCCAGAATTTTAAAGCTTTAAAAGTAAACATACTTGGGGACTGGAGAGATAGTACAGCTGGTAGGATGTTGGTCTTGCATGTGGCCAATCTGGGTTTGACACCAGACACAATCCTGGAGCACTAAGTTAGGAATAAATCCTGAACATCACTGTATATAGTTCAAAAAAATCAAACAAAAAATATTGTACTCCTGTGGCTTGGCTACTGACCTGAAGTAGAACTGAGTGCATTTGTTTCTACTTTGAAATTTAGAGACTATGAATTTTCTTTTTTTTGAATGTGTGGATTTTACTTACTATTTTTTTTTTGCTTTTTTGGGTCACAGCAAAAATGGTCAGGGGTTACTCCTGGCTCTGCATTCAGGAATTACTCCTGTTGCTGCTCAGGGGACCATATGGGGTGCCGGGGATTGAACCTGGGTCAGCAGAGGGCAAGGCAAATGCCCTAGCCACTATGCTGTCTCTCTGGCCCCCTACTTTTTAAAATTAAAAAAAATTTTAATTTTTAAAAATAAAATAATTTTAATTTTTTTTTTCTTTTTTGCTCTTCCTGTGCACAGCCGTTCATGAGGCAGTCGGGAGGCATGGCGGGTTCCTAGCCCTGGCCCACCACCTCGGCAGAGCCTCACAACAAGCCAGACCACCCCCCCCTCACTCCATGGGCGCCGCCATTTTCCCCACATTTGGACTTCCCTCTCATCAGAACTCCACCCAGCAGACCAGCCCATCACGGCCCGGATCATCAACACCCACCCTGCAGCAGCTTTTTTCCTCAATCCGGCCCAGGTATGCTGGTCCAGAGATTCTCAGACATGGGGCAGAGCTGTTCCTTTGCTCTCCCTGTGCACAGCCATTCATGAGGCAGTCCGGGAGGCATGGCGGGTTCTAGGCCTGGCCCACCACCTCGGAAGAGCCTCACAACAAGCCAGACCACCCCCTCCACCCACGGTGCCGCCATTTTCCACATTTGGACTTCCCTCTCGTCAGAACTCCACCCAGCAGACCAGCCCCATCACAGCCCGGCTTGGTGGCCGCTTGCAGCCGCGCGGTTCATCAATAAATGCTTTATTTGGAGGTGTTTAAAAAGAGTTTACCTCCCTCGGCAAGCCTGGCAAGCTTCTCGTGTTGTATTTGATATGCCATCCTAGTAACAATTATATTAGGCCATTCCCATGACCCAATATAATGGTTTGAGGCTCTTTATGTTCCTGTAGCAAGCCGATACCCCTGGCCTCTACTGGCATGAGACAGGACATATGGAGATATTACTGGTGCCCGCCTAGCAAATAGATGATCAACAGGAAGATCGTGGATCGTGAGATCGTTGTGTCACACCCCGCGATGCTCAGGGGTTACTCCCTGGCTCTGCACTCAGGGAATTACTCCTGGCGGTGCTCAGCGGACCACATGGGATGCCAGGGATTGAACCCCTGGTGCAAGGCAAACGCCCTACCTTGCTGAGCTATCGCTCCGCCCCAATAATTTTAATTTTTTAAAATTAAAAATACTACCGGGCACCTCATGAGTGGCTGGGCACAGGAGAGCAAGTAGCAGCTCTGCCCCATGTCTGAGAGTCTCTGGTTCAGCATACCTGGGCCAGATTGAAAAAAAACTGCTGCAGGATGGGTGCTCGATGATCCGGGCTGTGATAGTCTGGTCTGCTGGGTGGAGTTGTGACAAGAGGGAAGTCCGGATGTGGAAAATGGCGGGCCCCATGAGTAGGGAGGGTGGTCTGGCTTGTTGTGAGGCTCTGCTGGGGTGGCAGGCCAGGGCTAAAACCCGCCATGCCTCCCGGCGCCTCATGAGCGGCTTAAGCCTGTCCTTATAGCAGACCCTCAATAATTTATTCTATATTTCTAGTTATAATTTGTACAAGAATAACAAAAAAAATGTTTCCTTAGAAGAAAGTTGGTGAAAATTGCATATCTCACCATGGAACTACTAAGCCTTTTTATAAGAGATTACTAAGATGTTAGAGGTTAGCCTTCTGTGTTGATATTTTATTAATCAAGATAGGATGCCTTCTACATTCCATTACATCCAACCTCATGTACTGCTCCTGGTTTATTAATATTGTGACTGTGCACTCCAGGAAGTCCAAAATTTTAACGAGGTGATAACAGTTGAAGTTAAAATTTTAACTGGGTAGCTTTTGTGTGTGTGACTGCCACAGTTTCCAGAGTGCAGGGAGATGGGGGAGGTAATCCAATCCTGACTCTGTTAAAGGACAGGCAGATTTCATTTTTTTAATGGGGCTGGAGTGATAGCACAGTGGGTAGGGCATTTACCAACCCGGGTTCAATCCCAGCATCCCATGTTCCCCCAAGCTCCGCCAGGAGTAATTCCTGAGTGCAGAGTCAGGAGGAACCCCTGAAAGTCGCCAGGTGTGACCCCAAAATCCAAAAAAATAAATAAACTTTATTTAAACACCATGATTTACAAAGTTGTTCAAAATACAACTGCTTCAGTTATTCAATATTCCAACACTAGTCCCACCACCAATGTGCCTTTACTGCCAACAAAGATCCTTGTTTCCCACCCAATTCCCCTTGCCTGTTCCCTTAGCAGGCACTAATTATACTGCTCATTACAACATATATCTTGGAATGGTATTGCTAAAGTCATGACCTTTTCACTGAGTTGTTATGTGTGAACTGGACCATCTGTGTTATAGCTTTCACTTATTGAACTTATTAAACTCAGTGGGTTTCTACTCAATTTATTTTAACAAAGACGTTCATGTTAATTTCTTACAAATATTCAATATTCAACCCCAAACCCACCACCACTGCAACTGCGGACCACAATTATTTAAAATTTTATCAACCACTGTTTGAGCCTGCCCTAAGCAGACCCTCAATAACTTACTTTATACTGCTTGTTATAGCTCATTTGTCAAATATGGTCGAAAATGTTTTCTCAGAAGAAAGTTAATGAAGATTGTTGCTCATGATGTGGCTCATGATGGAGCCACTGAGCCATTAAGCTTTTTTTTTTTGCTTTTTGGTCTCCACCTGGCCATGCTCAGGGGTAACTACTGGTTCTACACTCAGGAATCACTGCGTGGCAGTGCCCAGGGATCATATGGGATGCTGGGGATTGAGACTAGGTTAGCTGCATGCAAGGCAAACACCCTACCCACAGACTATCTCTCCAGTCCCCATTAAGTCCTTTTTTTTTTTTTTTTTACTTTTTTGGGTCACACCCAGCAATGTTCAGGGGTTACTACTGGTTTTGCACTCAGGAATTACTCCTGGCGGTGCTTCGGAGACCATATAGGATGCCGGGGATCGAGCCTGGGTCCGGGCCGCATGAGAGACAAACGCCTTACCCGTTGGACTATCGCTCCAGCCCCCCATTAAGTCCTTTGTATAAGAAATTACTGATAAATTGTTACAGGATAGGCATTGTGACTATATATTTTGTTATTGTGTCTTATATTTAACATCTATTAAATGTGATGTGGTACTTGGTATATCAATATACTCGAGTTTGAGATGTTGCCCAATCGCAAATGTAGCAGCATGCTCCAGGAATTCCTGAGATTGTAACTGGGTGGTAAAGTGAAAGTTAAATTTATAACTGGGTGTTGCCTTTGGAGCAAGGGCCCAACAACTGCCTTCTGAATAGGGAGATGGGGGGGTGGTATAGAGCCCACTCCAACAAAGCCTGGAGATTTCAGTCATGAAAATTCTTTTCTCTCTTTCTCTCTCTCTCCTTTCTCTCTTCCCTCTCTTACATGTTGTGGATTGTAATACACATACTTAGAGATTATCATGAGTATCTTTTTGCCTGTATTTAACACTAAGTTCTATGTGGTAATAGACTTTTGACAATTATTGGCACATTGTTCCCTTCTCTGTCTTACCTAATCTCTGCTTCCGCATGGTTGTGTTAGTTTCCACCTTTGGCAAGACCTCCTGATCCAGGTTTTTGCCTGACCTTGGATATTGATATCATAATATGTGTAGATATATGTGTATATATATATATATACACATATTATGATATCAATATCCCAGGTCAAACATCAACTATCAAGGTCATGATAAATATATACATATATATATTTATGTCATGCAAATAAAAGCAGTCATTCTGTATCTGTCTCTCTCCTTCTGGCTAATTTCACTCAACATGATCCTCTCCATGCCCATCCATTTATAGGCAAATTTCCATAATTTCATTTTTCCTAACATATGCATAGTACTCCATTGTGTAGATGTACTAGAGTTTCTTTTATCCAGTCATCAATTTTTCAGGACTTTGGCTGTTTCAGATTTTGAGCTATTGTGGATAATGCTGTATAAAAAGGCACTTTTTCTGGGTTCTTTCTCTCTCTCTCTTTCTCTCTCTCCT
>JAJIBD010015109.1:0-20602 GCA_021461705.1 Cryptotis parvus
AAGGTCTGAAAAATAAAGGGCTGAAGATTTAAATCCCAGTTAGTGTCTAAAGCCCCCAAACCAGGAGGAATGAGCATAAGTTCACAGGCAAAAGAAGTTGAAAGTTACTGCTCTAACAGAGGCAAATGTTCCCTTCTTCCATTTTTAGTCCTGTTATACCCTTAGCAAATAGGACTGTGCCCTCTCATACTGGTGAGGAGGTTCTTCTTAACTTAGTCTACTCATTCCAATGCTGGTCTCTTCCAGAAACACCCTCCACATATACACCCAGAAGTAATGTTTTACCACCTATCTGAGCAACCCCTTGGTCCGCTAAGTTAACACAGAAAAAGTCACCATCACAGTCTCTAATAGACAGTTATATTATCTGAAGTTCTTGGGTGCCTCTGGCTCCTGCAGGATTATTTCTTCTTCTGTTTGGTATTTTTTGAGTTTTTGAGCTCATCCTAAGCACAGCTTTATCTCAGGGAATTCTGTGAAGCCTGATTCATAGGGGTCTTTCTGTGGGCGGTTTTCTGCCCAGTTCTCTAAGAGCTTCACTATCATATTAATAACAATTTTACCTTGGGGCTTCTTGGCCCATACAAATAATTCCTATCCCTCATGAGTTATAGGTCAAAATCTCCCACAAGATTTTCTTTTTTTCCACTGAAAGCCCAAATCAAGATGGATCAGCCTCTTGGGGGGTCAGAGTGCAGATTTCTGTTTTCCAATTTTCTCCTCACATTGAGTATTCTAGCTTTTATAAATATATCTCAGGTCAACTATTGTCTCACAGGGCCAGAGAGACAGTACTAGGATTAAAGTGTTTTCCTTGCATGCAGCCAACCCTGGTTAGATCCCCAGCATCTCATAGGGTCTCTGGACCCCTGCAAGGATTGATCCCTGAGCACAGAGACAGTAGTAAGCCACACCCAGGGTGTTGGCTTTAAAACTCAAGACATGGGGCCGGAGCAATAGCCCCAGCGGGTAGGGCATTTGCCTTGCCGCGCAGCCAGCCTGTGCTGACCTGGGTTCGATCCCCCGGCATCCGATATGGTCCCCGAGCACCGCTAGGACTAATTCCTGAGTGCAGAGCCCGGAGAAACCCCTGAGCATTGCTGGGTGTGACCCAAAAAAGCAAAAAAAAAAAATCACCCAAGACAAATAAACCATTGTCTTACCTATAGCAGCATTTCCTGCCATTTAAGCGACACTAACTTTCCAAGGCCCTAACTACCAAGTCTTTACCTCTCCTAACTCACCCATCCAGCCAGGACAACGCATCAATCACCATTCACAAGCTTGCTGCCCTCATTTTCAGTCCCTTTTCATTCACAGCCCCTGTCAATTTCCCATGTGCACATCTATTCATTCAAACTAAATATTTGTTTCTTTCTAGATAACTGTGGAAATAGGTTTTCAGGTTATCTTGATCACAGTATTGCCAGAACCAGAAACTGAAATTTATTTATATAAGCAAATATGAAATCCACCATTTGCTGAGATGCCTGGCTGTGATACTGATATTCTTTCTTTAAGTATCTCTGACAGATAAGCATGCTGGCTTACATTTTTTGCGTACTTTTTTTTTAATATTGCAGTCACAAAAGCTAGTCATTGCCTGAACTGTGTTATTTACAGGGTTAAAGCTTTTCCCTCCACTTCCCCACCTCTCTTCTCTTTGTTGCTACTGCCATAACTCTCTCACATACTAGCTCTCTCTCACACACACATACACACACACACACAACCACACAAACGTTTGGGTGGTGGCTCTCACAGGGGGGTTGCACTTTATTTCAGTGCTTGCAAATAGGTTTGCCAAGAGTCACACTCTAGCTATGGCAACCACGTGCATTATAATTATAGTGCTGGGGTCACAGTGATGTTTGCATATGTACTCTGCAAGGGTGACACTCCTAGACACAGTGCCCACCACGAATCCCACAGCTTAGTTGCCAGGCTGATAGACACCTGTCTGTGTGTATCACACACCTCTGTTGTGGCACCAGGGATCGTAAACAGCTGATCGGCAGGGACCAGACTCAGCACATGCATGCAGCAACTGGAGGTTAAACTCGGCCTCACTCTTGCAAGGCAGGTGCTTTTTTTAGCTATAAACCCATCGCCAGGGTCCTTAGAGGGTTAAAATTCTTGACATCATATTTGACTGACTGGCTCAAATTGCCCCTTTGGAATCAAGGCTCTTTCTGAGAACCTCTTCTCTTGCTCTTCACTTTAAAATCGTCTTGCTTTTTTGCCAAAATGTGTCTTTGTTGCTTTCTGCGAAGAGTCCTTGGGAAAATAGTTCTAGCTGAGCTCTAAGTTTGCACCATCTGCCAAATGGGAGTAAGAGTACCTATTTCACAGGGATGAGGTGAAAATCGGAGATAGTGTTTGGAAAACATCCAGCACAAAATAGATTCTTGAGTGCCTATTTAATCCACCATGGAGGGTTTTTTTTCTTTTTTTTTTTTGTTTTTCGGGTTTTTGTTTCATTTTTGGGTCACACTCCACAATGTTCAGTGCTCAGGGTTTCTGTGCAAAAGATGACTCCTGGTTGGGCTGGCAGGGGTGTGGGTGTGGGAAACATATATGGTGATGGAGTTAGAATCGGAGGACCTCATGGAAAGAAAGTATGTTCCCCACTGTGCTCTCCCAGTCCCAGGATTCTTTCCTTTAGGAACATTAGTATAGGGCCAGAGAGATAGCTCAGTGGGTAGAGCCACTTCCACATGGACACCCCAGGTTCGATCCCGGCATCCCACATATAGTCCCTGAGCACCGCCAGGAGTGATACCCTGAGTGCAGAGACAGGAGTAGCCCTGAGAATTGCCAGGTGTGACCCAAAGAGCCAAAAATAAACCCTAAGTATACATCTTGGCATCACCCACAAGGTGCCACCTTTGTGAATGTCTTGCAAGCCATTAGAGGATGCCACTTCCGTCATAAGTTCCTTTAGCTCATCAGTCACCAGTGAGTTCCTTTCTTTTCTTTTCTTATTTTTTTTAATTTTGTTTTTGTTTTGGAGCCACACCTAGCTGTGCTCAGGGATTAGTCCTGGCTTTGCCCTCAGGAATTACTCTCCTGGCAGTGCTTGGTGGGGGACCATATGGGATGCTGGGAAGCAAACCGGGGTCGATCAGCTGCATTTAAAGCAAGCACCCTACTCACACTACTATTACACCAGCTCCATCTTTTTTTCTTTTTTTGGACAGAGGAAAAATGTTTCATGTACGTGGGGGTGAGTGAGATCCCATAAAACTGATTATCTTGGGGCCAGAGTGATAGTACAGTGGGTAGGACTTTTAGTCTTGCATGTGACTTACCTGGGTTCGATCCCCCCACATCCCATATGGTTTCCCAAGCACTTCCAGGAGTAGTTCCTGAGTACAGAGCCAGGAGTAACCCCTGAGCATTGTCAGGTGTGACCCAAAAAAAAGAAAACTGATTATCACCTCCTTTTCTTAATACTAACAAAAGTCCTCCTTTGGTACTCTTCTGGTCATGTAGGGAACAGTCACCTTTACTACAGTTGCCTTAGTAGACCTAATCACCATGCCCCCAAATTCATCCTGGCTTCATCTGTGTGTTCCTACTTTAGTCAAAGTTAAGTGTCAAAGGTGACACCATTTATAAGTTTCTGTTTGGAATATACCTTATCCAGAGGATGTGCAAGCTAGATAACACCACAGAAACACAGAGATGAGGCACCTAACAACTTGCAAGGCACCCTGAACCATTCCAGTTCACCCCAACCAGTGAGGGACAGCTGTCTTGAGAGGCCAGGCTTTCTGGTGCCAGCAGCAGGACCTGGTCAGTTTCATCCTAAGGGACAAAATTGCCACTAACCTTGGGGTAAGATGAGTTGGGAATTTGGAAGCAAGCCAAATTGTCAGTGTTAATAATTCCCCTTCTACTTTGTTTCTGTGGCCCCATAAACCTATCAATTGTAGCTTTCCGGGGAGCCTTATGACTCAGCATACGTAGTAGATATTGAATAGCTGTGTGTTCAATGAAATAATGAAGGACTGTCTTGCCATTATCAGGCATTATGTGCCACGAATTCTAAGCCTGAATTGAACCTTTTTACATTCTGGATCCGTGTTAGAAGTGGCCCCTATTGTTCTGCTGCCACTGCTATTTTTTTATGTGTTTTTAATATTTTCCCACAAAGGAACTGAAAACCTGCCTTTCTTTCACTCCTGGGTGGTTAATCCTGCTCAAATGCAGTTGGCAACCTTTCCATGCAGAGTGGTGGTCTCAGTCCTGTACCCTGCACGCTGACCACCCAGATGAATGATGGATGGCGTTTGTCAACAAGGAATCAAGCTGAGGCAAAGGGGGAGGCTTAGCAGAGATCTATTATGTCTGTGAGAAAATCCAAGGGTGGATGTGTGTGTGTGGGGGGGGGGGTACCAGGGATCAAACCCAAGGCCTCAAACATGCAAGGCAAGTGTTCTGCTGAGCTGCTCCCCAATTCAAAGATTTAAATGATGTGCCTCAGCCAAGGTGGATTGGGAATGTGGTGGATCCAGAAAATAGTGTATGTTCCTCAGTGCTCAGCTAGGCACTGGGAGGGTTTTGAGAAGAACTGGAGCCAAAGGGTGTGGGAAGTCTCTTATCTCAGACCACAGCAAGTGGGAAGCCCGCCATTGTTACTAGATGCAGCAGCACAAAGGCAGGCAGACCAGCAGCTCTAGTGATTTGGGTGGGTGGGAGCCGGCAAGAGTATGAAGTCACCTTTATTTGGAGAGGGGAGGAAACATCCAGCGGTGCTCAAGGATTACTCCCAGGCCGTGCTAGAAGGTCACTCCCAATCGTGCTCAGAGCATGAGGTGCGGAGAATTAAACTCATGCTCAGGGATGCAAACCATGTGATGGAGCCCTGCAAGCATCTCCCCCAGCTCCAGGCATGCACCTTTAAGACCTATTCTGGAGCCAGAGAGATCAAATAGGTGTTTGCTTTGCATGCTCCACACCGCCCGCAGCACTGCCAAGAATGATCCCTGAGCACTGCCAAGAGTGATCCCTGAGTAATCCCTGAGCCCTGAGAACTGCTGCATTGCTCAAAAGCCCTTCCCTCCAAACTCCCAAAAAATAAAAGCCGCGTGGTCTGGTAACTGGTGTGGGGCTGTATTTTGAAATCAAGTGGGTCTTTCTCTAATGTGAAGGGAGATATGTCCTACAAAACTGAGAGTGAAAATATGGGATCCCATAGGAGTGAGCTGGATTAAGCAGCTGCAGGAAGACCATGTGCCATATAAATGCTATGCCAGAGTGGTCCCTGGGATTCATGAAGTATTTGTTCTGCTCTGACATTTGACTATGTCCACCTTTTCAGTTTTGAGGCCTTGTACATCAATCAACCCAAAATAATCCTTCCCATAGAGGTATTCCAGAGACAGTTAGGAGCTCCCCTAAAATATGTGTCCCCACTCCCTGACCTGCTATAACACTGACATGCAACCATTGTGCAACCAGAGGCCCATTTCTCCACTACCCTTAGATTGTGGAGCGTCCCTGTGACCTGTTCTCTCATATCATGAGCAAGAGAGGAAGTGCTATTTCATAGCCCAGACTTAAAGTCTATAAGGACCACATGCACGCGTGCACGTGTACACACACACACACACACACACACACACACACACACACACACACCTGCTTTCTCTGTGTTCTCCATCTGCCTTTAGACAGGAAAGGGAGGACACCCAAGCTCAAGAGCTCGGTGATACTCACTGTAGCCCTTGGATATGCAGCACCTCCATCATTTGGGAAGTTCATTCAAATGCAGTTTCAGGCCCCAAGCTAGATTTGCTAAATCAGACATTCTACAAGTGGAGCCCAGAAACAGAGAACTTGGAGGCTCACTGAAGTTTGAAAACCACTGATGCCAGGAAATGGTACAGCAACAAAATAGAAGGACCCTGGGCTCCCAATCAACACTCACCAATAAGAAGCATCTGGCTAAGACTATTCTATGAGATAGATATAAGGTGAGTGCATATTTGTTACAGCAGCTAGAGTTACACTAATATTGATAGGTGGTCTGGATCCATCCCAAACACAACTGCAGTGGGGGATGGGAAGGCAAGGTGCTCAAGATCCCAGGATGCCTAATCCTGGGAGAGAGAGCACAGAGGTGCCAACAGGACTCCAGCTAGAGGTGGCAGTAATGGGAGGGGAGGTGGAGGAGCAGATCAGGTTGTAGGGGCGTCACATAATAGTGGATCATGGTGCTCAAACTAGCAAATCTCAGGAACCAGCAGGAAGAATAAAAGAGAAGGGTAAAGTAGAAAGATTGTGTCTCCCAGGGACTCTGCCAATCTGACATGGATGTTTTCTCAGTAAATAAGGATGATACCAGGGCCATCTGCTGATTCTTGCCTAAGTTCATAAGCACTTTTCCTATCACACCAGGACAAGGTCCAAGAATTTTCCAGGGCCCATGAGTCGACTAACACCTGAGTCTTAAACAGATGCTATCCTGCCACTGACCTTATTACAGCAGCTTCTGGAAAAATCTGCAAGAACATCCAGTAGGCAGAATTCTAAGATAAGCCCCCTCTGTCCCTCCCCCATGACTCTGGTATCTATAGAATCCTGTCTCCGTTGAGGCTGGGCAGAATCTGTGAAGAGGATGAAGTGGCATTCTCATGATTATGTTACGTTATATGGAAAAAGTGGTAACACCCTGGGTGGGTCTGACCTAATCAGCTGAGGCCGGGAGAAGCAGAGCCTTTTACTTTGATGTGCTACAAAAGAGGAAGGCACAGAGACACTCTCCAGATGGCTGAGAAGAAAGCAAACATCCATGGGAACTGCCTATGGGGCCCCTTGGCAAGGATCACTGGCAGCCTCAGGAAGTGGAGTGGAATCCCCAGCCAATAGCCTGTAAGAAAATGGAGTGCCAATCCTACAAGCCCAAAGAACTGAGTTCTGTCATTGTCTGATGATCCCAGAAGAACCCAGACCACAGAGAAGAACCACAGCCCAGCCAATATCTTGATGTCAACCTAGTGAGACTGAGTAGTAAATTTTATCCTGCTGTGTCATAATTGTGGCCCTACAAAACTATGAGCTGATGCTTTTGAGCTGTTTTTAAATGTATGCATTTCTGGCAATTGGTTAGGCAAGATAGAAAACTTAGCCAGGGGGCTACCATTGGTCCATCACTATTGGAGAGTGGGGAGGAGGGATCGATCACACACTGTCCATGCTAGGCCCTGAGGCCTTTCCAGGGTGCCTATATGCCCCTAGCTGTCCATGTGCTCTTTGTTCCTCCAGCCCACCCTGCCCTGATGTTCAGCTGCCCCCAGGGCTTCCAGAATTGCAAGATGAGATTTGGGCTGAGCCAAAAGTACCTGGGACATTCTTGTTCCCCAAGAGTCACAGCCTCAATGGTATGGAAGCAGAAACCTTATGTCTCTTGCCTGGAGCTATGTGAAGCTCAGAGACTAACTCATAGAGGCCCCCAGCAAGATTTAGTCTGCTGCTCCCTCCACTCCCAGGCTTGCTGTTGCACCATTTCCCGAGAGTCCATTCTTATGAAATTACTTATCCCCTCAATTGCCATTTTCACATCTTCCGGTTCACCCCAGCCCCGAATGATCTGGTCCCTTTTCCCTTTGCCTCTCTCCGTGCCTCACCCAGTGGAAGAACATACCAAGTGAGGAAGGCTAAGAACACATCACGGCCCAGTGATTCCAGATGAATTTCCTGGGCCAGTGCAATAATGGCATAGGAGGTAGAGCATTCGTCTTGTACAAGGCCCAATCAAGGTTGATCTCCAGTACCTGATAAGGTCCCACGAGCCTGCCAGGACTGGTCCTGGAGTGCAGAGCCAAGAGTAAGCCCTGAGCACTTGCAGGGTATGGCCCACAAACACAATTTCCTGCTGTGTTGCTTTGCACTGCCCTTTCTGCTCCAGCATCTGTGTGTCCTGCTGAGACCATTGTTTTAGCAGCAGGGAAGAAAGTTCCTTCTCAGGAGGAAATAGTCTTGGTGTCAAAAAAAAAAAAAAAAAAGACCAGAAGGGGCAAAGTCAGTGCTAAGAGTTGGCTGCAAAGTGACACGCAAAATGGAGTTAATAAAACTCTGCAAGGCCAGCCTGAGAGAGAACAGCAGTTGCTTTTCATGCAGTTGACCCAGCTTCAAACTGATTCCCCAACTCCACGTACCATCTCCTGAGCCCCACCAAAAGTGAGCCCTGAGCACGAAACCAAGAGTAAGCCCAGGTGTGGCCCCAATGCCTATCTAAATAAATAATTACAACAAATCAAATTGAACCCTGTGCAAAGGGAAGCTATGGAAAGCTGGACTAGGGATAGAAGTGAATGAGGCCATCTGAGGTGGGGGTGGGAAAAGGAAGGGAAGGCAGTGGCTGGATAGGAATCCAGGACAGGCTGGGGTGTCGCACCTCTTGGCTTCTTACACGCTGAGGAGAGAACTTGGCTGCTATAAATCTATCCATGCTGCCAACACATCCTGGAATCTCAGGAAGGTCCGTTGGGAGAGTAGCCCCAGGGAGAGTGGGGTTTTGAACAACCAGGTTTCCTGTTCTCGGGCCACATGAAGCAGGGAAGAAGACAGCCCAAGTCTGGCCCCAGGTTGTGATGACTCTGCGCAACTGGAGCCTGGAGGCCACCCCAGCCCTGGCCACACCCATGAGCGGCCCGCCTCCTGGACCTTCTTCTGCTTCCTGGTAACAAGGTCATTCCTTTTGATCCTTCCAAAGCAGACTCTGAGTCAAAGACTGGGGTGATCCTAGAGGGGAATGGAGAGGTGCTGAGACAGGGAAGAAGAGTGAAATAGGGAAGGGTGTGGGTAATTGGGGCTTAACCCAACTGAGACCTTGTTGAAGCAGGACGCACTTCAGACTCTCCCTGGCAAAAACAGGAAAGGTGGGACTTATTCTAGGGGTGCTCCCTCGCTGGCCTTGCATGATGCATGAACTCATGTTCGATGCCTATGTCAGGGGACTGCTCAGTACTGGGACTGAACGGTCCACACAGGGCCAGCCAGAGAGGAGCCACAGGACTGTAGGGTAGATTACTACAGCATCCATCCAAATGCCTTAAGCTCCCACCCTTCTACGCTTCACTCATCCCAACTCACCTCATCAAACCCACATCACCTCTCTCTTAAGACACTTCTTACTCTGTGTAACTAGTGTGGAGATAGTGTCTGTAAGGAGCTAACTAAGGTTGAAAGTGGTCATAAGCGTGTGCCCCTCAACTGATAGAATTGATGTCCTTAGAAGAGGCCCCACATCTGGCACTCTGCCCTCCCTCCCCCTGCAGGCATACAGAGAAAAGGTCACCTGAGGACAAAGGCGGAGGGGGAGAGAGAAGGCTGCCGTCTTCAAATCAGAAACTGAAGCCTCGCGAGAAATCAACCCTACCAGATCATTGATCTAGAATGTCCATTTCTGGCCATGTGAGAAATCAATGTTTGCTGCTTAAGCCACCACGTCTGTGGTGTTTTTTTCAGGGTAGCCAGACACTGACTGGGCTGACTCCCCTCTCATTTCTTCCTATATTATCAATCAAATGATCTTTCTGCAAGGTAAATCTGGTCCAGGGTGAACATTTATGAGAAATTCCCAGTATCTTTTTTTTAATATTTTATTATATGACCAGGAGATATACAAAGACGTTCATGTTCGGGTTTCGGCCGTACAGTGTTCCAGCACCCATCCCCATCAGTGCCCATTTCCCACCACCAATAACTCCAATTCCTCCCCCTCCCTAGACTGCCTCCATGGCAGGTTCTTTAGCTCTTCTCTCTCTCTCTCTCTCTCTCCTCTTATGCATTGTGGATTGCAATATATACATTTAGAGGTTATCCAGTGTATCTTTTTGCCTATATCAATGCTCAGTTCTAGGCTGGTATTAACATTTTTGACGATTATTAACACACTGTTCCCTTCTCTGTCTTACCTAGCCTCTGACTTCCATACATTTGTAGTAGATTCCACTTTTGACAAGACCTCCTGATCCATGTTTTGCCTGACCCAGGATCTCCCATTCTAAAGGAAAGGCTTGATATTGGCTCCAACATGCATGTGTGTGTGCGCGGCATACATACACACACACTCACACATACACACACACCCTCCATGTACATGTCCCCTGACCTACCTGGCTTGCTCTTGGAGTTCTAGCCACCCCAAACTATTTTCAGCTTCCGAGATCTGCATTGTTCTCAAGCTGCAACACCTCCTACTTCCTAAAGGATCTATGTATTCCCTTTTCCCCCTGGCAAATCCCTGCTCCTCATTCAGAGTGAATCCTTCTCTCCCCTGACTCTTGCATCCAGGGTCGTAGGCCCCATGAGCCCACCACAACATCTTCTACTTGTTGCCCCTATGTATCCCCAGCCCCTGACATGCAGGAAAAGCTCATGAATTTCCCAGATCAATGAGGGAGGAAGGAATAATGAAGCATTCCTTTGGAAGTTGTTGGGACACATACATGGAAGGTACGTGTGGGGGGGGGGGGCGTATGTGTGTGTGTGTGTGTGTGTGTGTGTGCATGTTACGTTACAATGGAAAGGGAGATGAGAGATGCTCTGGCCGGCATGTGATACTCTGCATTGAAGACATGCTAGTGCCAGTTACTGTCAGACCCTCTAGAGCTCTTACAAGTTCCTGTTCCTGCATGGTCCCAGAACCCAGACCTCATCTTTGATGGCTTCCTCTGACCTTTGGCCCCTGCTCTGCCTTTGGGCGAAAGGTCAGAAAAGTCAAGAAGGAATACAGCCCTTGACCAACGACTGTCTGCACTGGCTGTGTAAATACCCCAACTCTAGGGCCTGAGCAGCTTGGGTGATTGCCTTGCATGTGGCCGACCCAGGCTCCATCTCTGGCACCCCATAGAGTTCTCTGTACCCAACAGGAGTGATTCCTGAACAGAGTCAAGTTCCTGAGCACCCCTGGATGTGGCCCAAAAATAAACCTTCCCCAAAACCCCAACGCCTTCGCCCTCACTCTGGATCTTCAGGTCATCACATGATGTGATACTACCTCCCAGTGGTCCCAGCAGAACTGAAGCCCAGCTATCCGCAGAAGTGACCGATTGAACAATTTTCCCTTTAGAGATTTCCTTCTCTGCCACCCCCTGAAAAAAGGCTCCTGGGCTCTTTTCAGGAATAAACTCTTGGCACTTTGTTTCTAGGCCTCTTCTAGAGAAACCCGTGCTAAGACTGAGACTGAGGCCCAGAGACCACAAGGTCACTCTGCTCTTCAATGCCAACCCTTGACTTACGGGTCTGTCTCCTGGCTCCCTCCTCCGACTCATCCTACAACCAAGCACACAGAGAGGACCCCAGGTCTCTGGCTAGGACAAGCCCAAACCTGGGATTCAGGGGTCAGAACCAGAGCCCCATTCTTACCTTTGTCATGCGTCACTTCTAAATCACTTCTCACCTCCTTTGGGAAGGCCCCAAATTTTTACCTCCCCATGCAGACAATTACAGCTGGAAGAACTTCCTTTGGCGAGCCTTAAGATGTTCAAGCTTCCCCTTCAACTTCAGCCCTCACCCACGCCTTTTGATACCAGACTGAGGTAGATGGGAACATCCCCACTGAGATCAAGCTGAAGGTGCCAACTTTAAGCCCAAAACACAGAATCTTTTATCTGAAATCCTGCTTCAAGCCCCTTGAATTTCAGGAAATGAATGCAAGAAAAAAAAATCCACCCTCACATTTACCCCGCATAAGAGAGACATATAACATATAACGCACACAATGCAGATGTAGAATACATATACATCACATCACACATAAATACACACAGCCACAAGGCAGACAACACATGGGACCTATAGAATGCAGAAAAACATGGCACACATGGACACAAATGACCCTCCATGCAAGCAAGACACACACACCCACCACATACACACACAGACCAGTGCTTTTTATTTCTGTCCATTTCCCACCTGGGTAAAAACCCAAGGTGCGGATCAAACACAGCATCAGCTACGATCTTGTCATTGGCCCTGGCGTATGCTGAGTGCCATGCTGGAGAGGTTATTCCAGCTCATTTCCACCAGGCATTTAACCAAGTTTTTCTCATTTCTTTCTGGTGCTTCAGTATTAATTGGCCGGGATTTAAAATCTGATGCATTAGGCAAAAACAATTCTAAATGCTTTTGGAGAAACAAATTCCAAATTAGCTGTAGCTGAACGTGCATCTATTTGAAAGGCAGGCAGCATGAACACTGACACTATAAAAATAGAGGAGAACCCCCTCCAAGAGGGAAGCAGAGATCAGTCATGTTTGCTGAGCGCCTGCTGCATAACCCCGCTCTGATAGAGACTGCGGGAGGGAGTATTTGGGGTCCTCTATGTAAAACTATTAGTTTTACATTCAGGTTGCAGGAAAAAAAGGGAAGAGTGACAGTGATTCTCTTGCTTTACCCACTTTCACCTCCTTAGCCTTATCTTGATTTTTGGAGCAGCCCTCCTTGGGGTCTAAAGTGATCAATCCTCCTAAGGCTGCAGGGGCAAAAGCCGGTCATTCAGATTTCTCCCTGATCTAAGCCATAGATGTCGTCCCACTGTCTCTTTCAAATCGCCCCTGAGGTGCAGGGTAGGAAGCCCCTACTGTGCCCACCACCTCCCACTGCTCCCTGACCTGCTTGCTCACCAGCTGTCTTTTTCCCATCAGTGAGATGTAAATGCAGGGGGTGGCACCTTTTCGGCTTAGGAGGGCAGGTGTGCACATTTCTGTTGCCAGGTACTCATCTGGGTAGCCGGGCTGGCATGAGATAAAGGAAGCAGAATCATTCAGGGATGTGCAGAAGGCGGAGCTAGATGGACATTCCTGATCATTAGAGTTCTCCTTCCTGGCATCAGGAAGGAGAACTGACCACAAAGTCAGGGAGCATGGGGACAGACTGAATTAGGGGCCAAACTGGGGTCCTCATCTGCCTTTCACCACCTGCAATGTCTCCAAAATGGGGTGAGCTGGGGGCCAGATGTGCCCTCTGGAGGGTACAAAGCTGTATACACACCAACCCCCTTTTCAGAGGTCAGGAGTCGGGGCGGCTGCCTACACCTCCAAAGGGGTGAGGTCACCAGGTTATGACATGGGTGAGTAGCAACTGCACCCGCCTCTCTCCATCAGGATTTAGTTATGGCTGCTCTTGCACAGCCACCTTCCAAATCACACACCAATTTCTGTTTTGGCCAACAGAAGCCGAGAGATCCAGGGAAGGGAGTTCTAGAACACTAAATTCAGTCTACTTAGGTTGACACAAAGTCATCAACTACATAATGCCTTCCCTACATACGATCTCTATGACTGGCATTTTGCCAGGTTGCAAATAAAATGTGTTTGGGTTCTACTGTTGTTGAACAAGTTCGAAGTCACGGCAACATCCTCCAGAGAGAGTAGATTTCTCACTCCACAAGCCCACGAGTTGACTAGGGTTGGAGTACCACAAGTTTCTCCTACTCCTTCTGGGACTGGTATGAACAGGGACACATTCTTGTCAGGGTGATGACTGAGGCACCAGAGGTCAAGTAGAAACTCAGGGAGCTTCTTGGGACCTGAGCTCAGACCAGACACTGCTCCTTGCACTCCACCCCATTGGTCAGGCAAGACACAGGGTCATGCCCAAGTCTCAGAGGAGGAAGTGTACATTGCCCCTCTTGACACCACTATGGCAAAGACTCAGGTAGATAGGGGTTGGGGTGGAAGTTGTCCAGTAATCTTCTCTACCACAAGTAGACAATGCCTGCCAGATGGACAGATCTCTTCCCCCCCAATAGTAACCATCAATGCAAGAAGCATTCATTTGCATCCCTTAAAATTCTTTTTCATTTCATTAGGGGTAAGATTATTAAAGGCCACACCTAGTGGTGCTCAGGGGCTATTCCTGGCTCTGTGCTCAGGAGTGACTCCTGACAATGCTTTGGGAACCATATGTGGTGCTGGAATTAAACTTGGGTTGGTCACATGCATGTCAGGTGCCTTACCTCCTGGACAACTGCTCCAACCCCAAATCTTTGCCTCTTGCATCATGTCTTTCCCTACACTTTCACAGCTCACGTACTGCATTTCAAGCTACTTCAGTCTCCTCCCCCTCCCATTTCACCTTCCCTTCTACCTTTCCAATCCTGTCTGGTAATCTGGCAAAGGGTCAATCTATTTTCTTTTCCCTTGTCCCATATCTGAACTACAGACTATGGGAAGGTCCTGTGAAATTCTGCAACAGATATAACTGAGCATGTGGGGGGAGAAGGAAAGGTTATTAGTTTTGAAGTGAAATTAGATCAAATAAAGAGTCAGTGTCATCAATCTCTAACAACCCTTGAAATTGTCTGCAAGTACCATGCATAATCACTGCAAAGTCTCCACAGCCTCCTCTGACCCAGCTAATTAATATCTGCTTCTCTTCAAGCTCTAGGATGGAGCTGAAAGAAACTTTCTTCTCAAGTTATTGCTGGTAACATTTGCATTTAGTGACTATGATTATTTCTTCTGCGTCTACAATAGTGGAGTCACAGAATGAACCTAGCACAGTGCCCAGCATCAAGTAAGCACTCAACAACTGTTGATAAATTACCTGTGGCCATGGTGGTCTTAACAAAGGTCAGCTATTGCTGCATAACAAACCACACAAAACACAATTTTGGAATGGTCCAAAGAAACTCCAATAGTCATTGTAGGATGTATGCAGATGTAGTGGTTGGGAGTTCAACTGTGGCATTGCAGGGGTAGCTGATATATGCTCCAGGAGAACAGGACTTCTACAGGGAAAAATTGAAGGGGCATGAGGTGAGTGGATGATGGCAGGTTCAGGTTCATTCAGCACTTCTCCTCTCTCTCTCTTTTCTCTCTCTCTCTCTGTCTATCTCAACACAAGTCCCCAGGAGACTGGGGGAGGAGACGCAGAACACTTCTCCCAATGGGAGGAGCATGGAAGAATTTTCCACCATGTTTTCAAAATCACTGCTCAGCTATTTCCGGTTTATGGGGGCTCACTGGGAAGCAAAACGTTTTCTTTCTAAGTAGTCTGATAGCAATTGTACTTTTAGTTCCAAAGAAAAGACTGACACATTAGCTTGGACACAACTCATTCATTAAGGGAAACTCCTGAATTCTCATCAGCTCCCCACTCAAGCGGGATTACGGGAACATGGCCAATGATACCATCTATTGTTTGTGCTTGTGGGTCCCTTCTCCCCTACTAGGCTCTGTGCTCTGCCATCAACATGGATGGACTTGGTCCTCCCGATAGTCTTATAGCCACAACAATTAGTTCCATGTAATAGATGAACAACTGAGACTTGAAGAAAGAAAGTGGCAAAGGGTCTGCAACTGTGACAGATTTTGCACCCAGGTCTGTCTGACTTCCAGCCCGTGCTTAATCCCCCACAGGGCACTGGCTTCATAAATGCAATGGAAGGAAATGAAAATTTTTTGGAAATGGGCAAATGCCAGATTGCTATTTGGAAGGGAGCGAGTGTAACAGGAGCACTGGCAGATGTAGACACCAGCCTGCTCCATGTTAGTATGCGAACATAACCTAGAACACCAAAGGAGCCCCAAAGGGACTGACTGCCTGCCTTCCCAGGTGGCTCTGGGTCACACATTGGCTTCTTCATGGAGTCACGGCCGATCTGTAACCCCAGGCCACCCTTGCCTGGCTGCTGTGTGTCCAGCTTCTTGGTCCATACTGGCCCTATGGCTCCTAAGCCAGACTAAACTGGGTCTCACTCAGCTTTTTGTCCCCAGGCATGGAGGGGAAATGAACGGCTGTTTTGTCCAGGACTGGACAAAGCTATTAGTGCAGAGGCAACTCTGGGCAGAGGGGTGGGGACTGGGAGCGGGAGGGGGGGTTGGCAAGGCAAGAGAGACACAACCCCCATTCTCCCAGGCTGCTTAATAGACAGCGACTGCACACAGGCAGAGCAGAGACCCGTGGCCGGGCACTGATCCAAAGGAAAAGAAGCTGTCACTCTGCTTGGCCATTCCGGAGGCTTCACAGTCAAGTGTCTGTGTCACTAGCCCCTACCCCGCCTTCCTCTACTCCCTAGGTCCCCAGTACCCTCCTCCACACACCCCATCCCACCATTTGGCATGAAAACCCCCTTGTCTGAGGTCTTTGCAATAATGATGAAAGCCTTTTTTTTCCTTTTCAAGAATTCATCTCTGCATTCCAGAGGGGGCATTTATCACCCCATGCCCAGGCCGCAGACAGCTCCCTCCTTCAGATCCTCCGGCCCAGAAAGGCGGCCTTGTCAGACACACGCAGCCAGCCCCTCCGGACACCAGGACAAGGCACAGACCTTTGGCTAAGCACGAGGCAGCATGAATGCCACAGCCCAGGAAAGAACAACCCTTGTTCCTGGTCCAAAGAGCCCGACTAAATGCATGCAGCTGGGCAGAGTGGGGGCGGTGGCAGGAGATAGGAGCAAAGGATCTTGGCTGTCCCCCAGGCACCTCCACAATTGGAGACGCAACTATGCTTTTGGAAGATCGGAAGTTGCCCTAATAACACTATTTCGCCAACAGCTAAGAAAACTCCCTCAGTAACCACTTGGGGCTAAATGTGACTTTTGTGTGCCTAAGACCTCATCTTCTAGAGACAGAACCTTTCTTTCCTGTGGCCAATGGGCTCCTTTACTGGGTTTGAGCCTGCCTCGGCTTTCTCTCACTCAGTTCCTTTTCCAACCCATTCCTGAGACTCTAAAACCCAGGCTTGCTAGCCAATCAGAAGATTTCAATACCTAGTCCCAGTGATTGGGTATTTTATGTTGGCTTAGCCAATGAGAGACTTCCTTGTGACTTTTCTCCCAGAAATAAGGATTCTGTTTTCCACCAAAGTGGCAGCCATATGTGGTTTGAGTCTTGCTAAAGAATAAATTGACCTTTTATTTATTATCCGAGCTGGGAGATATTACAGAACTAAAGGCGCTTGCCTTGCATGAGGCTGACCCTGGTTCAATCCCCTGGCAATGCAGATGGTCTCCAGAGCACCGCCATGAGTGATAACTAAGTACAGATCCAGGAGTAAGCCCCCGAGCATAATGTTTGGGCCAGACACTATCACTTGATCACTTGGCATCCCGTTATTAGTCAATTTGCTCAAGCGGGCGACAGTAATGTCTCCATTTGTCCCTGTCACGTGCCAGTGTAACCCAATGGCATATGCTTGCTCCAGGAATACAAAGAGCCTCAAATCGTTCATCCAGACACTATACCCCCCATAAAACGAAATGTTGAAATTGAATGTTAAAATTGGTTTTGAGTTCCTGTGTCTGAAACTCCTTGATAGAGACTTTAGTTCCCTACACTCATCAATTCTACCTTTTGCTCCACCTGATTTGATTTGAAGTTCTGTCATATGAGCCCCAAAATAGCTTCCAATAAATATCAAGTTCTCAGGCTAGCATTTGAGGCCCCTCGCTCTTTGACACAGCCACCGCACATCCATATAGATCCCCAAGTGACTTTGAGACCAGCCTCACTCCTGCTTTAGAAGTGTGTAGCCAAGTTCAGCCCCCTGGGACCTGGCATGTCCCCAGACCCAGTGTCAAGCAAGTCACCAATACTGAGGCCCTGTTCCTGCCCTTGCCCTTGGCAAGGGTGGCGGTATTCTCAGAGCCCAGATCCTCCCAGAGGCAATCACCCAGAAGGCTACCTGGCTTCTGGCATGAAGGTCAATCCTGGCTGGACCCTCAGGTGGAGTCCTGTAGGACTTCCTAGAGGAGGTGTCATGGGCTGATCAGAAAGAAAGCTCCCAAAGCAGCACTCATAAGGTCTTGGAGGGTGCACCGGAATCTTGCATTTTCCCCCACTATCAGGGACTATAATTTGCTGCTGTAATTCAAAAGCGAGTGAGCCCAGTTCTAAGGACAGCACTGCACTGCCGCCAACCAGCACCGCATATACAAGGCCCTTTGGCAAAGCTGCTTAGACTGAAAGTCGCCTTTAGGCTCAGAATTGATGCGTAGGCACACTGGTGAAGTCAATTGAATGTTGAAATGTTGAAATATTTGCGTAAAGGTTAGTTCATCACCACTGACCACACTCCCCAGAGGTTCGTCTCTGTCACCTAGCCTTCATTCCTTCCTCCCAATCACCATCAGTCATAACACCAGAACAGGCCCCCTTTGATGCATGCATGCCCAAGCCTTCCTGGTGATTAAATAGTCTCTCATTTCCACTAAAACAGAAAGCCAGAAGCTTGGGGTGAGTGAACCTAAGTCAGATCCCTGAGACCTGGGGAGCACAGGGTCCCTATCCAGGACTGGGGTGACTCCCCAGGTTCTCAAACAGTTCTCACTATGTCTTTCTCCTCAGCTTGTAACTTCTCTGCATCATGGTGTGTGTGTGTGTGTGTGTGGTGTGTGTGTGTGTGTGTGTGTGTGTGTGTGTGTGTGTACAACCAGGCATGAGATCCATTGCAATGGATACACTCTCCTTGCTCTGGTCCTCACCCTCTGCCTCTCCCCCAAATCATTTGAAACTCATCCTCATCAAAGTCACATTCTGCCCCAACAGCCACTGAGAACCCATTTGCCACCAAACTATCCATTTTTTTGTTTTACTTTTTGAGCCACACCAGGCAATCCTCAGGGCTTCTGGCTCTGGGCTCAGAGATCACTCCTAGAGCTACTCACCATGCCAGGGATCAAACTGGAGTTGGCCACATGCAGAACATGTGACTGCTCTGTTAGCTCTCCGCCCCCCACTCTGCTCTCGGGTATTTCTAAGTAGTCATTATCTAAGTAGTTCCCTTACACAGAGCAGGAAACCAAGGTTCATAAGGGTTGAATTCGTAACCTGAACTCACACAGCCAAGTTGAGATTTGAATTCAGGACATCAGCATTCATGGCCTTCCTATGAAGCCTCAGCACTTCAATCTAGGCACAGGCAGACAAATTGCCTTTTATGGAGTGAACTATTCAGAATGAGTGTCTACGAATGGGTGGGGTTTCTTGTCCTACCTGGGTTGTAAAGTCCTCAAGTACAACAATTTGATTCTTTCCCCATTCTGGCGTCATTCAGGGACTCAATCAATATTGATTCAACTGAGTGTCATCAGATGCATAGAACCAAGTGCTAAGGCCAGAAGGCCAGCCAATCTTTTGAAAGAGCTGGCTGTGGGACCCGTTATCCAGCCTAGTGGGTCTCTAAAAGGGAAATAATAGAACCCATGCCATAGGCTTGTGGGTCAAGTTCTAATGCAAAAGAAAAGAAAACCCATGGCATAGTGCTGGCATATAGTAAGTGCTCAACAAATGCTCGATAATCTTATTCTTGTCATGCTTCCCACCCGATGGACTTCTTAATTCTCTTCACAACAGTTGTGCCCATTCTCCTTTCACTGAGGGAAACATGCAAAAAACAGGAAGAACTTCAAAACCTGGGGATTAACTTGGGGTAGGGGAGTCTCCTGACAGGATATGGGTACCTTTTCAGGTCTCCTAACTATGTTGACCTGCTAAGACTCTGAAGAAAGCAGGAGGGACCGGCCTGGCCAGCCACGGGGTGTCTTTTTTAAAAAGCAGCTTCACCTGCTGGTGTCAAAGTCACGGTCACATGAGCAAGAGCCGGAGCCAGTGGCCAGGCACAGGCAGCCAGGCACAGGCAGCCAGCCTCTGCACTTGAACCTGCTCTCGCTTCCTGCAGGTCACCACGCACAGAGCCGCCGCGTGCCTGAATGCCAACATCATTTAATGATTTAAAAGATCGAGATCAATGGCTTCAGCAATTTCTGGGAAGCGGTAACTCAGCGAGCTGTGGAAGGTTCTCCATTTGCTGTCTCCAGCCGGGCCCCGAGGCAGGATTTATGCTGAATGGGCTCCATGAGGCAAATATATCCTGGGATGGGGCCCCATCCAATCACCCCGCCCAGGATGTGCTGGCATACTGACATCACCCATACAGCTGCCAAGTCTCCCCTGCTCTAAGGGGCACTCTCTCATTTCACATTAATTAGAAGGCCATTTTCCAAGCATTTCCAGCCCATAATGAAGGGCTTTCTGCAGTGGCTCAGTGAAATATTAAAACATCTGACTTGGAATCTTTAAAAAAAAATACATCCTGTCGGCTCAGTTTGTATATTGTAGAAGGCTGTGGATTCAGGCTGAAGGGGGAGAAGTTCAGAAATAAGGACAGCGCTTGTCTGGAGTGCCTGGCAGCGGGGTCCAGAGGCCAGCATCATCTCTGCCCATCATGCTGTTCTCTGACCCCAACATCCAACTTGGATGGGGAGATGGGGAAGCCGGAAGGAAGAAGGGATGAGAGGAGAGAGAACAGAAACTAAGATGCTCTAAGATGGATGCAGCAGTGGGGGTTTGGGGCTAGAATGAGAGGTGGAGGCGTCCGGGGAACTCCACTTTTAAGTCACGCACCCCCCTAACCAATCCCACTCATTCTGACTCTGTGCCTGGCCATTTGACTTCCTCTGGCTAATTGGGCATTAGGAAGAATGACTCAGGCAAAGCCCTGAATAGGGATGTGTGCATTGCTCTGTCTTGGAACATTTCCTCTTGAGATCCAGCCACCAAACCCTAGTTAGCCATGTGGTGAGGATATGGGAAAAGAAAGAGGCCCCAGACTTCCAGTCATCCTCACAAAAAAAAAAAAAAAA
>JAJIBD010015110.1:0-27911 GCA_021461705.1 Cryptotis parvus
GGAGGTCCAGGCATGGGGGGTCCCTGCTCTTGCTCGGTGTCGCACACAGTGTCATTGGCCGCGTTCAACAACTGCTTTCACGGGTGCCCTGAGAGTGGGCCAGAGTCGGCCATGATGGGCGGGTTGGTCACGGCCCCCAGACACAGCCGCCAGGCACAGCCCTGTCTCCAGCTCCCGAGGCCCCCTCCCCGCGTGCTCCCTTAACGCATTCAGCTGCTGCCCGTGGGGCCTGGAGGCTTCTCGGCCCCTGGAGACCTGCTGTTGCCTTTTACCTGCCGAGCGATTTGGCTCCTTGTGAGATGAAAAATTACTGCGAGTGAAGGGGGCCGAGGAGCCCCCAAGAGCTCAGGCCTGCAGTTCACGTGTGATTCTGGCGCTTCTCCCCGGCTTGGAATGAAAAATCTCTCTTATTTTGGGTGAGAGTAAAAAATGGCCCCAAATCAATTGGTTATTCGGTCTGAGTCATTTTGGAAGATGTATGGGAAACAGAAAATAATTTGCTAAGCTGATTGCGCTTTGGAAACAAGGCCAAGACGGGCTCTCGCCCCGGCTCGGGCAGAAGCTGCTCTCACGTCTTGGTTTGTTGCGATGGAATTTGCCAGTCAACTGGCTCAGAAATTTGCTTTGTGGCTGGGACTGTGCCCGAGGGGCTAGAGCTCACGCTGTGCATTTGGGAACTCTGGGCTCAACCCCTGCCCCCCAAACCCTCTCCCCCCCACTGCAGGGAGAGATCCCCGAGCACCGAGCTGGGAGTAGCCGCCGGCACTGCCAGAATGTGGCCAAAACAACAATCGAAAGTGTGAAAAAAAAACCAAGAGTGAAAGTCACGTTTGCTCAGCTTCGTGCCGCACACTCTGGGCGTGGGGAGTTTGTGCGTGGGGGGCTGCCAGCACCCGCACCCCAGCGCCACTGTCCGTGAATCTGTGTCTTTATGAGACCTTGAGATCCCAGACGGGCTTGTCAGGGGCCCAGCGTCCAGCGGAGGCCTGCATGAGCTCCTTCTCCGTTCCTTTGCGGCTTCCCGGGGGCCTGGAAGCCCACTCGGCCCCATCTCCAGCCCCCTCCTGTTCTGTCTTAGGCCGGGCTGGCGGGTCTGGCCCTGAGGTCTCTGTGAGGACGTCCACCAGACAGCTGGACCCTGAGCCGGAGGACACGACTTCTCCTGACCTTGGAACGTCACGGCAGGAGACAGTGTCCACTCCAGTCTCTGATCTCCACGGCTCAGCGCTGAGGCCAGTTTACTGCCTTCAAGACCCAGGAGCATTTGGAGGGGGCAGACTGGCCTCCCCGTGCCCGCGCTGACCCTCAAGAGACCGGGGCAGATGCTGTGCTGAGGGCCGGGCTGACAGAGCGGAGCAGACGAGGGTGATTCCGACGCCACGCACATACCAAAGGCAACTGCAGTGTCTGTGTTAAAAGGGGGAAAGAGGCTGGGGCGGGGCCAGGAAGATCTACGGCCCGTGTCAGTCTGTGCGGCAGATGAAGACATCGTCAGACCACTCCGCGGCCGGCAGGGCTGGGCGTGATGGCGCGGAGGGCCGGGAACGAGATGGGGAAATTATTAGGCTGCGCCCATAAATCAGCGCCCGCCTCGGCCGCACGGCCCAAGGCCACTGTCTCGTCTCCACGCGGTCATAAAAAGAAAGGGCAAAGAGCCGGCCGCCGGGCTGAGCTGAGACAGCAGGGCGGAACAGGGCCAGCGGGCCCCGTGGGTGATCCGAGAAGCGGGTGAAGTCAGGTGGAGGGAAAGGTCGGTGGGGGTGTGGGCCCACTGTCCTGCCCCGTGGAATGCAGTGGGGCTGGGTGTCTGGGCTCGTGGCGGGCCAGAGGCTCTCTGGCAGCCGCAGTTGCTGTCTGCTCGGGGAGCCCCAGGCCGCCCACCTTCGCTGGGCCCGCAGCCTCGGCCCCAAGTGGGCTGGGGGAGACCCTGCCTCACTCCCTGCACTACTCCTGCTGGCAGCCAGGAGACAGGCTTCCTGGGCGCGTGGGGTGGGGTCTTCGGAAGCCGGAATCCTGACAGGACAGGCTGTATTTCATATTTCAGGAGATAAATCACAGGCCCGCCGGGACGCCTCAGCCATCCCAGCTCAGCTGCGTTTGTTTTGTTCCATGTTTAAGTTTAGTAAATCACCGAGTGACTTATTTTTCCTCCACCCAAGCTTGCGTCTCCCTAAACAAGGAGGGTGCTGTTGGCCCTCCGTGTGGCGGGGCCACGGGTGCAGTGAGGGCGCTCAGACGGAGCTTAGGACCGAACGGTTCTCGTTACAGGGCCCCAGGCCGGAGCGGCGGGCAGCAGGGGAGGGGCACTTGCCTCGTGCCAGGCCGACCCTGGCTCCATCACCCCTGCCTGTAGCCCACCAGGATTGATCCCTGAGTGCAGTCGGAGTCAGCCCTGTGCACAGCTGGGCGGGGCCCCAGATCTGAAATCAACCAATCAATAAACCCTCATGTGACGGACAGGTAGCCGGTCAGACGAGGCAGATTTGCAATTTGAGCACTAGCCCACACCCCGAGCCCGAGGGATCTGGGGGCTTCTCCCACCGGCCACCTGTGAAGGTGGACAGTCGCTCCCAGACCAGACCAGGCAGGGGCTGACGGATGTCACGTGTCTGGGCGGCTGTAGGCAGCGCCTTAGATGGTCAGGGAAGGTGAGGGTCTGGAGGCCTGCCTGGAGGAGGTGTTATTGGGGAGATGGGTGTGAGGTGCAGAAGAGCTCCAAGACCGAGGACGCCCGCAGCAAGAGAACCCGGGGCACACACGCCTGCTGGGGCGTCCCCGGGTGCCAGGCCGAGCTCTGGACTGCTGGCACCGAGGGAGAGGGGTGAGGAGGAGGGGACATCTCACAGTGGAGGGACGTGTGTCCGCTGGCTTCCCCCAGCTGCACGAGAGGGTCCAGCAGCCTAGGGGTGGGGCGGGGCAGGCTGGGCAGCCCCGGCGGCTCCTCTGCTTCCCGACACGTGGCTGAGGCCGACCCGGGACCCTCTGTGTGCTTTGAGGCCAGAGTGTTGGCCAGAATGATGGGCGCGGCCCCCCCAACCCTGACCTGTAGGACCGCCTGCCCGTCCTTCAGGGGCCGCACTGGGTGACCGTTGGCCCCGGACTCTACGGTGGCTGCCACAGGCTGTTGGTTTTTCATGTCAGTTTTGGTTCTTGTGCCACACCTGGCAGTGCTCAGGGCGGCCTCCTGGCTCTGCACTCAGGAATTACTCCTGGCGGGGCTCGGAGGACCCTGTGGGATGCTGGAGATGGAGCATGGGTGGGCCGCGTGCCAGGCAGACGCCCTCCCGCTGTGCTATCGCACCAGGCCCGATGTTTGTTTTTAAAGGCTCTTTCCAAAGAATGTTTGGCCTGGACAGGACCGGGTGGCACGCAGGGGTCAGAGCTGGCCGCCAGGCTCCCATGTCGGAGCGTGAGAAAGCGCCGTGGGTCCGGCTGAAGGGGGGGCAGGGCTGGGGGGGAGTGGGGCCTGCTTGGTTCTTGTGGGGCGACGGCCGGGCACCCGAGCAGAAAATGTTGACAGGTCATTGGAAGCACAAAGTCAGATCTCGGGCAAGGACCCAACAGTCTAGAGGAAAATTGAGCAATTTATCAAGTGTCTACATATCTTGCCCACATAACGACGATCATCCAGGGGGCCCGGAGCCTTTGGAGATGGGTTTCGGTCTCCACTTAGGATCGTGATGGTAGGGGGCAGCTGGCTGGCAGACGAAGACCCTTCGTTTCTCTTCCAGATTGTGATTCTCGCCCCAGCCCGCCGTCCGGTCCGTGCCCCTTGGTACGAAACTACGGGAGGGCTTTGCGAGGGGTTTGATTTCGGTTCAGCTCTGGGCTCCTGGCGGTCGCGCGTGGTTCACGCCTCCTGCATTCACCCGTCACCCCGTGTCTGAAACAGCAGCGAGATTTCGTGATTGAACAGGATGGTACAGACGGGCGTGAGCGCCCTGTCAGAACTTTTCCTGGGGCCGGAGCGGATAGCCCAGTGCGTAGGCGGTTGCCTTGCACGCGGCCGCCCTGTGCCGGCCCGGGTTCGATCCCGGCATCCCATATGGTCCCCCAGCACCGCCAGGAGTAATTCTTGAGTGCAGAGCCAGGAGTATCGCCGGGTGTGACCCAAAAAGCAAAAAAAAAAAGAATGTTTCCCAATGGTTACGGCGTAGCCCCACCCCTTGCTCTGTCTCAGCAGACGTCCTCTTCTGGCCCACCCCACGGGAGGGGCCGTGTAAAGGGGCATCTCAGGAACTGGTCATCAGGGCCAGGGAGAACAGAAGGGGGACGCTGGACACTGGCCTATCCCCGGGCCCTGCTGGGATTTTCTGGCTTGCAGGGTGGTGGGTGGGAGTCTCTGTTCCTGTCTCCATATCTGTTACCGTTACCTCGAATCCAGAGCTCGCATTCTGAGAAAAAACCAGATTCGATCCCTGGCATCCCCTTCGGTTTCCCAAAGCACTGCCAGGAGTGATCTCTGAGTAGCCAGGAGTAAGGCCTGAGCACCGCCAGGTGTGACCCAAAAACCAAAATACCTCCTAGTTGAAGTGCTTGGACACGGCCATGGTGGGGTTATGGACACAGGAGGCTGTGGGAGTGTGGCTGGGGTGAAGGAGAGAGACCGGGGTCAGAGGGCAGGGGTCAGGACCGTGGGAGAGGAGAGACCAGGGTCAGAGGGCGGGGGTCAGGACCATGGGAGAGAGGAGAAACCAGGGTCAGAGGGCAGGGGTCAGGTCATCATTGGCAACAACGTGTGCCCTGGCCAAGCATGGCCTCCACTTCCTGTTGCAATCAAGGTCCCCCGAACCCGCTGCCTGGGTGAGTGGCCGGTGCCCGGAGCATGGACGTCTCGCCCTGGACACATGCATCCTCTTGGCCCTGTTTCATGCCCGTGAAAGCTGCCAAGGACACAGCTCCGGCGGAGACGATTCTGTGGAGATGGGGGATTTCACAGTGGTTTCCTTCTGCCCCTGGGGCTGTGGGGCTGCCAGCATTTTCCGTTCCAGAGCCGGCCAGGTTGCAGGGGCCCAGCTACAGTGTAGGGGCTGGTCTGCCTGCACCGTGGGTTCTCCCTGCCTGCAGGGGGCCCGTCCGAGAACCAGCCTGGGTGGGCGTGTCCCGACAGACAGACGGACAGACAGGGCTGACGTGGCAGCACTCGCCCCTCCCCCCCGTGACTGCCTGCAAGTCGCCCTGGTTCTTTAGGCGTCCTGCTCAGCTACCCCAGTTGACAGCGTGGCCAGCGGTCACCAGCCCCACAAACGTGTGTCCTGCAGCTGGAGCTGGTGCCTGTGTGACCTTCAGCCTTCCAGGCCCGGCCGCGTAGCCTCGGCATGACGGATGGTTCGTTCCCTGCAGGGAGAGGCGATTGCAGCATCGTGCCCAGAGGCAGCCCTGCCTCAGCCCTGCTTGCCGGGACGCGGCCAGTGGGAGGCCGCGAGGAAGGACACTTGAGGGGCTGGAGCCATAGTGCACCGGAAGGGTGTTTGCCCTCGCATGTGCCGCACCTGGGTTTGATTCCGGCATCCCATAGGGTCCCCGAGCACCGCCAGGGAGTAATTCCTGAGTGCAGAGCCAGGAGCAACCCCCTGAGCATCGCTGGGTGTGACCCAAAACAAAAAACATGCTTAAAAAGATTCTGGATTTGGAGCATGGCAAGCGGGAGGGCATTAGTCTTGCACATGGCCAACTAGGGCTTGGCCCGGTATCCCCATAAGGTGGAGAGATCGAAAGCTGATCTCTCCCCGCTGCATAGAGCGGCCGTGTGGTTCATCGGTAAATGCATGAGATGAGAGCCTACTATTGAGATTGTACCCCCTGCACCGACAGAGCCTGGCAAGCTACCCGTGTTGCATTTGATATGCCAAAAACCAGTAACAATTATAGACCTCACTCCCATGACCTGATGGAATGGTCTGAGGCTCTTCATGTTCTTGGATCGAGCAGATGCCCTTGGGCTACACTAGCATGTGACAGGACGTATGGAGATGTTACTGGTGCCCGCTCGAGCACATCGATGAACAATGGGAAGACAGTGATACAAGTGATCCCATATGGTCCCCAAGCAGCACCAGGAGTAATTCCTGAGCGCAGAGCCAGGAGCAACCCCTGAGCATCTTCAGGTGTGCCATCCCACCCCCCAAAAAAGTGGCCTTGACAGGGGTCCCCACCTGGTGCTAAACCCGCAGTCCCTGGACACCTGTCTGTGTTCCAACGTGTGTGTGTGTGTGTGTGTGTGTGTGTGTGTGTGTGTGTGAGCTTTAGGTGCTGCCTGCGTCCGTGCCGGAGTGGGAGGCTTGGGTGCTGCCCTCTGGCGCTGGGCGGCGCCCCAAGGACTTCCTGAGCGCCACTATCAGTGGCTGTAGGAGACCCCCTGAGGCAGAGGAGACCCCAGGACGTGGCACCCAGCACATGCCCTGCTGCGTGGTCTCGGGTGGTGGGCGGTACCTGTGCCCTGTACCCCACCACGGACGTGCCGTGGCCTTCACGCTCCACTCACTGGCCCTCGACTGGCCACGGCCACGGCTTCTGTAGGGAGGAGGGTGTGGCGCGGGGCAGAGTCTGGCGCGGCACAGATCCCGCCGCCGAGGCCGGCCAGGGTGCGCGCTGGTCTGACGCTGCTCTGAGGCTGCCCGCGCCCAGGCCACGTCCCACGGTGCTCAGGGCTCAGACCAGGTGGGCTGCTGGCAAGACCAGCGCCTCCCTGCTGTCCTCTGGCTCCCAAATTTTAATTTTGGAGGCAGGTTTGGGTCACCCCCAGCAGTGCTTGGGCTGCTCCTGGCTCTGCACTCGGGAATCACTCCTGGCGCCACTCAGGGGACCCTGTGAGATGCTGGGGAAGGAACCCAGCAGCATGTGCAAGGCAAACGCCCTCCCGCTGTGCTTTCTCTCCGGCCTGAGAGCAGTTAGTTCTTCTCGATCATGGTATTGGTGGTAGCTTGTTCATTGAAGTCGCCGTGAATGAGCAGGTCACAGTCATCCCTGGCTGGTGTCGGGTGAGCCGTGTCTGAGCGCCAGCCCCCGCACGGGCCTCTGTTTCCCTCCGCCCCCTGTTTTAGACGGGTCAGAGTCCAGTGGGCCGACGGCACCCTACGCCGTTCCGCGCGGCTGTGAGACAGTGGCACCTATTGATGCCGTCGGCTGTGACCCTCCCGCTGTGGCTGCCCAGCGCCGAGCAGCGGCGGTGCCCGAGAGGAAGCAGGGGCAGGGGCCGCATTCCTCCCGGCCAGTGACGCACACACGCCGACGGCGGCCGGGCAGCCAGCCTGAAGGCGGCATTTTAGTTCTGGTTTTCAAACCACATCCCCTGGGGACCAGCCCAAGGAAGAGAGTCTTTCCTTATTGTCTCACGAGGGCAGGGAGGCTGGTGTGTGTGTCTGTGTTTGTGTGTCTGTGTCTGACTTTCTGTGTGTGTGTGTGTGTGTGTGTGTGTGTGTGTGAGTACATTTCTCTGAGTGTATTTGGCCAGGTCCTTTGCAAAGTGTCTTTTATTGAATATAGTTGTGGGGGTTACACCTGGCGGTGCCCGGGCGCCCGTATAAGGTGCCAATGGACTGCGCCAGGTGGTCGCGCCTAGGCCGGTGCCCTCCCCTCTGTCCCATCGCTCCGGCCCCTCAGCTTCTTTGGGGTTGTTCTGAGGAATTTTGTTAGGAAAATCCTCCAGACGACCTTCGAGGCGGCACGCGCAGAGTTGGCCCCTTCACGCCCTGCAGCCGAGAGGAGGGGCTTGTCCCCCCCTGTTCCCTGGGGTTTCACTGGACACGGGTGCCCAGCGCTGCCCCTGCACCCGGCAGGGCCGAGCTCTTCCCGGGCGACTCTGTACACGCCGCGTTCTGTGAACGGCCCGTGGGCGGGGCAGTCAGTGCACGTGACCTCATGCCCCGCCCACTTTCCTGCCCCGACCAGGCACTGCGGCTTCTTGAGGAGTAAGCCATGTGCATCCACGGCAGGGGGCACGGCTCGGGATATGGCCCACGCGTGTCCCGCTCTCCCGGCAGCCGCGACTCCATGGGGCTCCACAGCGACCCCTGCCGCCGGTCACGTGCCCCCTCGCCCACCATGCAGCACTGGTCACCTCTGAATTCGCAACTGTGAATCCAGGCTGTGTATGTGTGCCTGTGTGCATGTGTGTGCATGTGTGTGCACGTGTGTGTGCCTGTGGTATGCGTGCACATATTCATGTGCGTATGTGTGCATGGGTGTGTAAATGTTATTTGTGTATGTGTGTATGCGTGCACATATTCATGTGTGTGCATGTGCACGTATGTATGCATGTGTGTGCGCACATATTCATGTGTGTGCATGTATGTACATGATGTATGTGCACATATTCATGTGTGTGCACATGTATATATGCATGTGTGTTTGTGCAGAGTATGTGCATATGCGTGCACATATTCATGTGTGTATGCATGTGTGCCGGAGTGCATGTGTGTTTGCCTGTGTATGTGCACATATTCATGTGTGCATGTGTATGTATGTATGCATGTGTGTGCTTGTGTACACGTATGCATGTACATATTCGGGTGTGTGCATGCGTGTATGCATGTGTGTTTGTGCGTGTGTATATACGCATATACTCATGTGTCTGCGCATATGTACGCATGTGTGTTTGTGAATGTGTGTATGCGTGAGAGCGTGGAGGGAGCAGATCAGTGTGTGCACACGCATGTGCATGTGGAGGTAGCAGCAGAGATGCGTGTGTGTGCACACACGTGTGCATGTGGAGGGAGCAGGGAGGCAGATGAGCTTTTTTGCTGTTTCCAACAAGGCTCTCTTAGCTCTAATCAAATAGATCTACTTGGAAAACAAGCCGGGAAAAAAGCCCGACAGCGGCTTGTGTATTAGAACAAGGGGATTGTTTGCAGGGCACCGTCGGGATAAGGCATGAATCATCAGGAAACATATGAGAGATATTAAGGGCAGGCTAAAAATAGCGTCTTCGTCATCTCCTTCCTACCAGCACGGCCCCTGCCTCCGTCCCGGGCCGCCGGCTTCCCCGGGAGAGCAGAGGTCAGGTGGTGGGCGGGTCAAGCACCCCCCCGGGATTGACCCCCCCCATCAGCACCCTGCGGCCTGCCTGGTCTCCGTGGGTGTCAGTTTATGGAGTGGCCCCGTCCCTCGGCCGTGGGGCCCTGACAGGGCAGAGGTGAGGGCAGGCGGGGCTGCGGGCCAGGCAGAACCTGTGGCCTTGGTCCTTGGGCCCGAGAGAGGTCGGTCGCCTCTTGTGGGGCTCTTGGCTGGACGTTTTAGGGTGTTTGGTGCCGCCCCACCCGGGGTACAGCAGGGTAGGCCTGACCCCTTGTGTGCCCAGCACCTGAGGGTGCTGAGGCCGTGGGGGCTCAGAGCCGACTCGCCAGCTTCCCCCCTGCGTCACCATGGCTGAGGTCTGTCCTCTGGCCCCAGCTCCCAGCAGGCGCTTCAGGGCAAGGGCTGGCTCCCGGGGAGGGCTGGGGGACGGACTGTCAGCGCGTGGCAGCTCGGCTGGGAAGAGACGGCAGGAGCCGTGAGCGGGGGCGTCCTAGCGGGGCCACACCTGGAGGTGGACGGGCGCTCACGGGTGAAGGACAGCAATGGGGGGGACAGCTGTGGGCCGTCCTCACCTGGGGTCATTTGCCCTCCTGGCAAAAAAAGTGGGCGGCGGGGTCGGTGGAGGCGGCTTGCAGGACTGGGCTTTCCTCCCTCCCGCTGATTGATGGTGGAGGTGGTGCGGGTCAGCAGTGGGCGGGGAGGTCAGCAGTGGGCGGGAGGTCAGCAGTGGGCGGGAGGTCAGCAGTGGGCCGGAGGTCAGCAGTGGGCCGGAGGTCAGCAGTGGGCGGGAAGTCAGCAGTGGGCATGACGTCAGCAGTGGGCGTGAAGTCAGCAGTGGACAGTGAGGTAAGCAGTGGACAGTGAGGTCAGAAGTGGGCATGAGGTCAGCAGTGGAGGGTGAGGGCTGGTCCTGCAGAAGACCACGGCAGGTAAGCAACCAGTTGGATCTGAGCCGTGGGCACGGCTGCGAGCCAGGAGGACCTTGTCCTGGGACTCTCCTTCCTGGCCAGTGCTCGCCCTGCAGGGAAGGGGCGTGATGGACACCAGTGGGCGTGATGGACACCAGTGGGCCACTTTCTGGATGGTGCTCATGGCTGCAGTAATTGCTCAGTGAGGGAAGAGCGTAAGTGGGTGCCATGTACTTCGATTCAAAGTCAGTGGCGGAAACTATCACAGTTTTTAATTGCGATAATATTTTTTTAAATTAAAAAGTACTTAAAGTTTTTTTGACCGTGTCAAAATTCATTATTTTGACGACTGCAAGAAGAGGCGGCCACAGCAAGGAGCCGAGCCGGTGTCTCTGGGCGGGCGGGGCTGGTGCGGGGCGTTGCGCAGGCGCTGGATGCCAGCAAGTGTTTCACAGACGGCCCCTCACAGGCCCGCGGACATCACCGCGCCCTCGGTCTGCAGCTCTCCAGAGGGCAACCGGGACTGCCACTGGCCTTTTTGGTTTCAGGTGTGGTCAGTGTTCAGGAACCAGATGCGGCCGGGCTCTGGGCAGTGCTTGGTCAGGCGTGGTCAGTGTTCAGGAACCAGATGGGCCGGGCTCTGGGCAGTGCTCGGTCAGGCGTGGTCAGTGTTCAGGAACCAGACGGGCTGGGCTCTGGGCAGTGCTCGGTCAGGCGTGGTCAGTGTTCAGGAACCAGATGGGCCGGGCTCTGGGCAGTGCTTGGTCAGGCGTGGTCAGTGTTTAGGAACCAGGCGGGCCGGGCTCTGGGCAGTGCTCGGTCAGGCGTGGTCAGTGTTCAGGAACCAGATGGGCCGGGCCCTGGGCAGTGCTCGGTCAGGCATGGTCAGTGTTCAGGAACCAGATGGGCCGGGCTCTGGGCAGTGCCTCGGTCAGGCGTGGTCAGTGTTCAGGAACCAGACGGGCTGGGCTCTGGGCAGTGCTCGGTCAGGCGTGGTCAGTGTTCAGGAACCAGGCGGGCCGGGCTCTGGGCAGTGCTCGGCAGGTCCCCAGGCTGCTTCCATTAGCACCTGTCCAGCCTGCCCCAATGGGTCAGTGCTGGACCTAGCGGTGCTGGTGGCCAGGAGGGCGGCCCTGGGGAAACCCCGCACTCCTCACGCTTCTGCCCCTCATCCCGAGGCATCTTCTTGGGGAAGCCTTTCCTGGGCTGGCCCCTGGCGCGGGAAGTGAACGGGGATGCCCACCTGTTTCCGAGCACCGCAGGCCCCTCAGAGCAAGGGCCGCGTGAGCGAGTGCGTGAGCCCCCCACTGCTGTGTTGACTGAGTCTGATTGTTTTTATTACCTGCTTAAAGTTTTCATCTCAGGGACGAGACAGTACAGCAGGGAAGGCGCCTTGCTTGTAGCTGGCGCGGATCCGCTCCCCAACATCTCTCATGGCCCCCGAGCACCGCCAGGAGAAATTCTTGAGCACAGAGCCTGCATTAAGTCCTGAGCTCCGCTGGGTGTGGCCCCCAAACCAAACCAAATGAAAACTCTCCCCCGGACCTTCATCTCTCCCCACGAGCCTTCGGAAGCCTGAGCCGCCAGTCACCTCCTCGCTGACACTCACCTCCCGTCCTCCCCTGAGCCGTCAACGACCCCCCGCACACACCCCCGCGTCAGTCACCTCCTCGCTGACACCTCACCTCCCGTCCTCCCCTGAGCCGTCAGTCACCTCCTCGCTGACACTCACCTCCGTCCTCCCCTGCCGGGGCCCCTCTCCTCCTCTGGCCCATGCTGAGATTCTCCCTTGCGTGGCCATTTTTTTTTTTGTTTTGAAACTCCTTCTTGCCATGCACCTCCGTGTAAGAAGCTGGAGCTGGTTGGGAGCCAGCAACAGACTCGGGCAGAATCGGAGCCGACGCTCACGGACCCCCTCGTCTCGCTGTTCTCACTCAGGCGCTGGCGAGCATGACCGAGAGGTAATAAACTGCGCGCCCCCCGCGAGCCGTCCGAGCACGGGCACGCAGGGTGCCGGGTGCTGCAGGAGAGACGCGGGTCGGACGGGGTCTGCGCCTTGCTGGGCCGGTCGTGCCAGCTGGCGGTGGACAGAGAGGCGGCGAGGACTTCAGGTCGCAGTCAGCCTGGCGAAGGATGCCCAAGGCGCCACGACCTCCCTTGATAGGAGATGAGTAGACGGTGTCATGGAGAAAGGGCGCTCCTGACTCATCCGTTCTAGATATTTTTCAATTTATATCCAGAAAATTAAGTGAAGCCGACAGCCCGACCTCAGGGAGCCTGTCGGGCCGCCGGAGTTGCAGAGATGAGCCGGGCGGCGGCCCTGCCTGCCGGACTCCCCACCGATGCTTGATGCTCCCCGGAAGGAAAATCATTCTGAGATGATGTGAGTGACGGACAATCCTCTCAAGGGGACGCACCCGGAGATTGATGGCCAGAGACGGCCAGGCGGGGCGAGGGCGGCAGAAAACCAAGAACGGACCGGTCAGGGGGGCTGGACCTCGGTCACTTCTCATCGGTCCAGCAGAGGCCCCGGAAGGTTGTCCTTCTTCTTGAGCCTGCAGACACGAGATCAGCCCCTTCTCATGCATATACGTGTGTTTGTGGTTTTTTTTTTTTTTTTTTTTTTTGCTTTTTGGGTCACACCCGGCGATGCTCAGGGGTTACTCCTGGCTCTGCACTCAGGAATCACGCCTGGCGGTGCTCGGGGGACCATATGGGATGCCGGGGATCGAACCCAGGCCCGGCACAGGCCGACCGCGTGCAAGGCAAACGCCCTACCCGCTGGGCTATCGTTCCGGCCCCATATATGTGTGTTTGTGTGTGGCTGTGTGTGTCCCTGTGTGTCCGTGTGGATTTTTGGTTTGTGAAAGTGTGTTTGTGTAGTGTGTATGTTTGTGTGTGTTTGTGAGTGTGCCTGCGCCTGTGGCCGGGTGCTGTGGCTGAGCCAGGCCCGGAGGCGACCTGCCCTTCCTGACTCCCTGATCACGGTTGTTGCGGCCTGAAATGGGGGCCCAGCTTGGGACTATCTTCATGGTGAGCTGCAGAAATGCCTCCGTGGAGGAAGTGCCAGGACAAGGCTGGAAGGCAAAGGACCCCGCTCAGGACCCCCGCTCAGGACCCCGCTCAGGACCCCCGCTCAGGACCCCTGCTCAGGACCCCGCTCAGGACCCCCGCTCAGGACCCCCACTCAGGACCCCCACTCAGGACCCCCACTCAGGACCCCCACTCAGGACCCCCACTCAGGACCCCCACTCAGGACCCCCGCTCAGGACCCCGCTCAGGACCCCCGCTCAGGACCCCGCTCAGGACCCCCACTCAGGACCCCGCTCAGGGCCCCCGCTCAGGACCCCGCTCAGGACCCCCGCTCAGGGCCCCCGCTCAGGACCCCGCTCAGGACCCCGCTCAGGACCCCCGCTCAGGATCCCCGCTCAGGACCCCGCTCAGGAACCCCGCTCAGGACCCCGCTCAGGACCCCGCTCAGGACCCAGCTCAGGACCCCGCTCAGGACCCGCTCAGGACCCCGCTCAGGACCCCACTCAGGACCCGCTCAGGACCCCCTCGGGGTCTGCAGCTGCTCTGGCCCTGCCCGCCTTCCTGTGTCCTGGACACGCGGACTCCCCGACCGGCACGGAGACCGGGGCCTATTCCTCGCGGGAATTCGCTCCCGGAATGGGTGGAAGCTGCCAGAACTTTGCCGGACAAAGCCGGGACCCGCTCGCCGGCACAGGTGGCCCGGGAGAGCCCTGTTGGGAGCATCCCGGTGCCAGGCCCTCGGGCGAGGGGCCTCTAGGTCTGTGCGAGCACTGGGGCTGGAGCCCACCCCGCCTCACTCTGCCTCAGCCCCCTCCCTGCCCCCCTGGCTCTCCCTCCGCCTGCCCCAGGAGCGAGTGCCGGGGGCCGCACGGTTTAATGAGCAGCGGCGGAGTCGCGTCTGGAAACCCCCTTAGGGTCCAGCCAAGCGGGACAGCACCGCTGGGCAGAGCCGGTCGGCGGAGGTCAGGGGCGGGCCTGGGCAGAGCCGGGGGGGCGGAGGTCAGGGGCGGGGCCTGGGCAGAGCCGTGGGGGCGGAGGTCAGGGGCGGGGCCTGGGCAGAGCCGTGGGGCGGAGGTCAGGGGCGGGGCCTGGGCAGAGCCGGGGGGCGGAGGTCAGGGGCGGGGCCTGGGCAGAGCCGTGGGGGGGGAGGTCAGGGGGCGGGGCCTGGGCAGAGCCGTGGGGCGGAGGTCAGGGGCGGGGCCTGGGCAGAGCCGTGGGGCGGAGGTCAGGGGGCGGGGCCTGGGCGAGCCGGGTCAGCGGAGGTCAGGGGCGGGGGCCTGGGCAGAGCCGTGGGGCGGAGGTCAGGGGCGGGGCCTGGGCAGAGCCGTGGGCGGAGGTCAGGGGGCGGGGCCTGGGCAGAGCCGGGTCGGCGGAGGTCAGGGGGGGGGCCTGGGCAGAGCCGGGTCGGTGGAGGTCAGGGGCGGGGCCTGGGCAGAGCCGTGGGGCGGAAGTTAGGGGGGCGGGGCCTGGGCTTCCTCTCTGGACTAGGCGGAGAGGCTGCCGCTTCTCTGCTGCTGAAGTGTTGATTCACTCCCCGTTAAGTGCTGGGAGGCCGGAGGACACGCGACCAGAACTGGGTGTCCAGCGGGTGTCCTCACTAGAGGCCTGGGACCCTGGCAGGCCTGGGCTGTGCCCTCCGCACGTTTCTCCAGAGAGGCGGCAGACGGGCTTGGTGTCTCCGAGCTCCCGCAGGGCCGGGCCGGGGAGAAGACCCGGGGTGGGGAGTGCTGGGAGGGGCGGGCGGTCCTTGCAGGTAGCCAGCTTGGCCCTTTCTGATGCCCGGGCGCCGCTGGAAAGTGGGCTGGGGTCTGGATAACCTGTGGGGGGGCCTCAGCCTGCGGGAGGAATACTGGGGGGGGGCTGCTTGCCCCCGCGTCAGTGTGGACTTGCCTGGGAGCCGGGCACAGGCAGGCGCCCCGAAGGCAGGGGTGATCCCGAAGGTGGCTGCCTTGCCGCCCCCACCCAGCGCTGCCAGCGCCCCTCCCTCAGCGTTGCCAGCGCGCCCTCTCCTCAGCGTTGCCAGGCGCCCTCACCTCAGCGTTGCCAGCGCCGCCCTCACCTCAGCGTTGCCAGCGCGCCCTCACCTCAAGCGTTGCCAGCGCGCCCTCACCTCAGCGTTGCCAGCGCGCCCTCACCTCAGCGTTGCCAGCGTGCCCTCACCTCAGCGCGCCAGCGCCCCCACCTCAGCGTTGCCAGCGCCCTCACCTCAGCATTGCCAGCGCGCCCTCTCCTCAGCGTTGCCAGCGCGCCCCACCTCAGCGTTGCCAGCGCCCCTCACCTCAGCGTTGCCAGCGCGCCCTCACCTCAGCGTTGCCAGCGCGCCCTCTCCTCAGCGTTGCCAGCGCCCACCTCAGCTGCCAGCGCGCCCCTCCCAGCGTGCAGCGCCCCTCACCTCAGCGTTGCCAGCGGCCCTCACCTCAGCGTTGCCAGCGCGCCCTCACCTCAGCGTTGCCAGCGCGCCCTCACCTCAGCGTTGCCAGCGCCCTCACCTCAGCGTTGCCAGCGCTCCCCCTCAGCGTTGCCACGCGCCTCACCTCAGCGCTGCCAGGCGCCCTCACCCCAGACGCCTGCAGAGCCACTTTTCTGTCATCAGGAGGAAAATAGCAAAACTAACTCGCGGTCCTGCCTTTTTGTCGCAGGTTCTCGCTTTTGTTTTTGTTTCAGATGCCACAGCTCCGCCGCTCTGCCGGCAGACGGGACGGGTTTTCCCTGGTCTGTGTGTGCCTGCGGGCATCCTCGGTGTGTTGAGAGGCAGCGAGAACACAGGGCGCCTGAATCGAGGGGGTGGCCTGACACTCCCAGGGCCCTGTGGGGCGCCGGTCCCCGAATGCCCAGAGCCTGTGTCAGCTTGGGAGTGGGTGGGAAACCGAGGCAGAGCCAGGCGACGTGCAGTTGGTGGCCGCTCCTGACCCTGTCAGTCTGATCCAGCGTCGGCGGCCCTTTGTGCCTGACTAGACCTGAGAGTGTGGATGAGAGTGTGTATTTGTGAGTTGTGTGTTTGTGTGTTTGTGTGAATGTATGTGTGAGTGTGTATGTGTGTTTATGAGTGTGTGAGTATATGAATGTGTGTATTTGTATGGGTCTGTATGTGTGACTATGTGAGTGTGTATGTGTGTACTTTTTGAGGGGTATTGTATGTATGTGAGTGTATGACTGTGTGTCTGTACTTGTGGGAGTGTGTATGTGTGAATGTATTTGTGTACATGTGTCTGAGTGTGAGTGTGTGTGAGTATATGAATGTATGTGTGTGAGTACATGAGTATGTGGGGTGAATATGTGTATTTGTGGGATGTGTGTATATGTGTGTATGTGTGTATTTTGGGGGTGTTATTTGTGCTTATGTTAGTGCGTGCATGTGTTTGTGGGGGCATGCGTGAGTGTGTGTGAGTGTATGAGCGTGTGTGGTAAGAATGTATGTGAGCACGTGTGTTTCCTGGTGTCAGGCCTGGCTCGTCCAGCAGTGCGGCTGTGGGGCAGCGTGGGAAAGGGGTCGGGCGTCTGGGATTAATCAGCCCGAGACGGGCGCCGGGCGCCGGGTGCCAGCAGCCGCATCTGTCCCGATTTCATGCCAGGCCCAGGAGCCGAGCGGGTCCCGCCGTGGGCTGTGGCTTCGCTCGCCCTCGGGGCAGCTGCCGGCCTGGTTTCAGTCATAATAAAGCGTCGCTGCGCAGCGCAAAGCCAAACAGTCTGAAGCGGTGCCCCCCGGTGCCCTGCTGGGTAACCTGAGCCGGGCAACCCCATCTCCTGGGGGTGCTGAGAGCCTGGCCGGGACCGCGTCCGCATGCGTCCGGGCCCCTCCTGACTACAGCTGCCCTCCCCGCCCCTCCGTCTCCCCAGCAAACTCTTCGGAACGGTTCTGCCCCGGCCTCCTGCCTGCCTCTGCTCCCGCCGCCCCGAAGGGCCCTGTGCCGAGTCACCACCGCGTGGCGCCGTCAGCGCCAGGTCTAATGCTGCGGCGAGTTGTCTCCAAGCGGGGAGGTGGGCAGGAATTGCATGCCCAGCCGCCCTCACACCACATTTGGGCCGACTGGCGGGGCCGCACAGCCCTGTCCCACCTCTGCTCCACCCCATGGTGCCGGGGGTGTTGCCTCAGAGGAGGAGGACGCCTGGCCCACGTTCAGAGTCAGGACCCAGGCCCAGGGACGCCCCTGGTTCCCAGGGGCCTCCACGTGCCCTAAGAAACGGCCCCTCCTCACTGCTCCCTCGGCTGCCGCTGCCTGTCCTCCAGTCTGGGCATGCTCTGAACTGTGGCCTGTCCCGTGGCCTTCCCCGTGGCCTATCCCTTGACCTGCCCCATGACTTTCCCCGTGGCCTATCCCTTGACCTGCCCCATGACTTTCCCGTGGCCTATCCCGTGACCTGCCCCATGACTTTCCCGTGGCCTATCCTGTGACCTGCCCCATGACTTTCCCGTGGCCTATCCCTTGACCTGCCCCATGACTTTCCCGTGGCCTATCCCGTGACCTGCTCCATGACTTTCCCTGTGGCCTATCCCTTGACCTGCCCCATGACTTTCCCCGTGGCCTATCCCTTGACCTGCCCCATGACTTTCCCGTGGCCTATCCCGTGACCTGCCCCATGACTTTCCCTGTGGCCTGTCCCGTGGCCTTCCCTGTGGCCTCTCCCTGTGGCTTCCCCCTTCCAGGTGCCACAGCTCCCTGCAGCCGAGCAGTGCAGCGGATCTGAGCATGTCCGGCCATGACTGCCCTCGGTCTGTCTCGGCTGTGATTCCAGCTGCCTCGCCGCGGGCCATGAGGCGCCAGAACCAAACCCATGTGGGAGTGTCGGTGGGCGAGCGGCTGTCAGAGTTGCTCTGCCGGGCGGGCTCTGCCCCGATGGTCCTGGCCACGCTGGGGAGCCCAGGACTCAGTCCCCAGAGTCGGACGCAGAGCCCAGCGTGCGGGTCCCCTCGGCCTGGGTCTGCGTGAGCCCAGTGGCCGACGCTCCGGGAGAGGTGGGGGGTGAGGGGCAGGAGGGTGGCAGTGGGCCCTCCGACAGGCGTCCCCGCTCCTTCTGGGTCCGACTGTTCTTGGCTGGTCACTGCAAGGCGCCAGGCTGGAATATTCACGCTGAAGGCCCAGGCGGCTCGCACAGGCTTCAAAGCGCCCCCAGTTGGTTGGAAGCCATGAAAAATAGATCACAGGGCGGAGGAAGCAAAGAAGCGAAAACCTGAGCAGGCCCCGAGGCAGACCCTGGGGAGCTGGACATCAGAGGACAGAGGGCAGGGAGCTGGACGCTGCAGCACGCAGGAGAGAACATTCTAGAGGCACGTGTGGTCTGGTCTAGATACAGACAGGTGGGAGAATCAACACACAGAGGGTCCCGGGAATTAATGCCCCGTGATCTGGGCCGGAACGACCCAGAGTGTGGTCGGGGGTGGGGGGTGGGGGTCCCAGACTGTTAACAGGAATGAAAGACTCAGAAGGGGGCTGAGCCGCCGCATAGCAGGGAGGGCGCTGGCCTCGGACCCTGGTTCAGTCCCTGCATCCTGTGTGGTCCTTGAGCCCACCAAGCCCTGAGCACAGACAGCCGGGAGTGAGCCCCAAGCACAGAGCCGGAGGCCGGGGGAGTGAGCCCTGAGCACAGAGCCGGGGAGTGAGCCCTGAGCACAGAGCCGGGAGTCAGCCCTGAGCACTGCAGGCTGTGTGTGTCCAGGCCAGAAGCAGGAGTCAGAAGCTGTGCCGTGTCTAACTGGGAGCTGACTCATGTTCTCTGCCGGTGCGGGCTGGTTCCTGCCTGTGTTTCTTTGATCCCCAGCTCACCCCTCAGCGGCTCTCAGCAGCCTCACCTCTCCCTGTGTCTCGGCCCCTGCCATCGGCTTTCTCCACCCGCTCGGGTTCGAGTCTGTCTCTCCCAGGCTCCTTGGGCGTTCTGGCCTGCAGGACTTTATTCACCGGATCATTCGCGTGTGAAGCATTTCAGGGTGCCCGCAGGCGTGGGGAAGGCGCTTCTCGGCTGGCCCCGGCTCCCGGTTCTTCAGTACTTTGCGGGGAGCCGACTAACAGACTCAGCTTTGGGGTTAGGCCGGGGCCGGGGCTTCGCGTAGGGTCGAGTTTAAGACTGAACTTGGGGTGGGACTCATTTTCCTGGGCGGGCTCGTGTCCAGCACCAGGACCTGCCCAGGCCACTGAGAGTCAGGGTCCCTCCTGGTCCCTCTGCACCCTGCGCCTGTTGCCGTCGCTGGTTTATGCTGTGGGTGCCCAGTCGGAGCTCCCTTGGGATGACCCGGTTGACGCCGTTGTCCCTGCGTCCGGCCGGCCCCGCTGCTCGCTCGCTGCGTGACTGTTCTGTTGCCGAGGTGGAGACCCGCTGTCGGTGCCGACGCAGTGTCCCTGGAGCAGTCCCTCCTCCGGGCTATCGTCCGACTGCTTTCACCTGTTGGGATTTCCTGGTTGCCCCGTGAGTGGGTCTGTGGGATGAGGGAGCCCCGTGGCGGTGGCCTGAACTGCCTTCCGCAGGGTGGCTCTGCTTCACACCCTTCTCCAGCCCTCAGCTACCTTGCGGGCCTTGTTGGGCATGTGCAGCTGAATGATTTTCCTAGAAACCTATTGAGAAAGGTGTGAGGGCAGAGAGGCAGGGGGCCATAGGGGCGAGCCGGTGGGACCGTGCAGAGAGGCAGGCGGCTGTAGGGGCGAGCCGGTGGGACCATGCAAGAGAGAAAGGGGGCCATAGGGGCGAGCTGGTGGGACCATGCAGAGAGGCAGGGGGCTGTAGGGGCGAGCCAGTGGGACCGCAGAGAGTCAGGGGGGCCATAGGGGCGAGCTGGTGGGACCACGCAGAGAGGTGGGGGCCGTAGGGGCGAGCCGGTGGGACCATGCAGAGAGAAAGGGCTGTAGGAACGAGCCGGTGGGACCATGCAGAGAGGCAGGGGGCCGTAGGGGCGAGCTGGTGGGACCGTGCAGAGAGGCGGGGGCTGTAGGGGGAGAGCCGGTGGACCATGCAGAGAGGTGGGGGGGGCCCTAGGGGCGAGCCAATGGGACCGCACAGAGAGGCAGGGGGCCGTAGGGGCGAGATGGTGGGACCGTGCGTGTTCAGCAGACCTGGCCACGGGAGTGAGCCCGGGTCCCTCGGTGCGCTGCAGGGACCGTCCCCTGTGCCTGGGCTGGGCCACTGGCACAGTGCTGAGGTTTCACTCCTTGCAGTGGGGCTTTCCCTGCCTGGAGTGGTTGGGGGTCCCTGGAGGGCAGCTGCTGAGTTGAGCGTGGGCTGGGCTGGTGTCCTGGAAGGCAGTGGCCGCCCCCACTGAGGCCCCTCTGTCCATCGCTTCCTCGTGGGGGCCGGGGCAGGACCCTGATGGGAGATCTTGGTTCCCGGCAGGTCTTGCGTGGGAGTGGCCAGGATGCCCTGGCCGGTGGCACTCGCTCTGGCCCAGAGCAGGAAGGCTGCCTGCCTGCCTTTATGAGGGTGCCCCGGGAGGCCGTGAGCCCCGAGCAGCGAGAGGGGCTGTAGCAGCCGAGCCTGCTGTAGCCCTGTGCTCTCTCCTTCCACTGGGGGTTGGGTCCTGCCTCGGCCCCGCCCACTCTCCCCGCACAGGCGCCCTGGGTTTCAGCCGGACACTGCTGCCGGTTCCCGAGCTTGCGAGTGTTCTGTTGTGGGCTCCACGTCGTCCCTGTCCCTGCAGCTGGTGGTGGCACGCAGGTGAGGGTTGAGGACACACCTTGAGAATGTCCAGGCTGCTGCCCTGAGCTGTCACGGATGCCTGTCTTAGAGCCCCCGGTATGAAGTCTCCGGTGTTGGACGCCTGCATTGGAGCCCCGGCCTGCAGTGTGGGTGTTGGACGCCTGTTTCTGAACCCTCGGCCTGCAGTGTGGGTGTTGGACGCCTGTCTCGAGCCCCTCAGCCTGCAGTGTGGGTGTTGGACGCCTGTCTCGAGCCCTCAGCCTGCAGTGTGGGTGTTGGACGCCTGTTTCAGAATTCCCGGCCTGCAGTGTGGGTGTTGGACGCCTGTCTCGAGCCCCTCAGCCTGCAGTGTGGGTGTTGGATGCCTGTCTCAAGCCCTTGGCCTGTGGTGTTGGTGCCGGGCGTCGGACCCTCACTCTAGAGGCTTCCGCACTCACAGGTTCTCTGCCAGAGACGCGTCTTGCTATTTGTTTGACTGCCTGCGGCCACTGGACCAATTAGCAGCGTGGCAGAGATGGGGCGGCGAGGGTCGGGGCCCAAGGGCCGAGGCTGTAGGAGGGGGGCCGGTGCCCTGTACCCGCCAGTGGGTGGGAGGCAGGAGGCTGGCAGCAGGGATTAGTAATGAGAAGGCGAGTCCCCCCACCCCCACCCCGTGGCAGTGGTATTGCTTGCCGTCTCCTTTGTTTCTAAATGTCAGGAGACACAACAGCACGGGAAGGTTTCTGCTGAAAACAGTTCAAATGTCTTCGCGGCGCCAAGGGTAATAATAGTCTCCTGGAGCTGCTGATAGGGGCGCAGGCGCTCTGCTCTGCTCAGGCCCCTCTCGCTGCTGGGGCTCACGGCCTCCCGGGGGGCAGCCTCATAAAGGCTGGACGGCGCCTTTAGGGGGGTGGCCCGGAGCTGTGGACGCGGGACAGCTGCTGCCTTGGGACGACCGTGGACATTGGTGGCTCACCTGTGGGGCCAGCCAGAGCCGCCGCATGTGGGGCCACCTTGGGCCGGGCCGGGACGTGTGTGACCACGAGGCACGAGTGTGGGCAGGGGGCAGCTGGGCCTTTGGAGCCCGGCCCCTGGACTCGGGCGCTCCCAGTCCCGCGGGTGTTGGGGCGGCCGTCGCGCTCATTGCCGCTGGTCCTGGTGACCGGACTGTTGCCCGGATCTGTGCCCTGTCATATCCGGTCTGGCTGTGACCCCACTGCCAAGGGGCCTGTGTGACCTTGTGGGGGCACCACTAGGAGCCCACTCAGAGCTAGGCAGTGGGTGTCCCTCGTCACTGACGCTGGGCTGTGGACACCCCACCGAGGCCCTCCCCCCGTCCCTGTTCCTGGCCCGCCTCAGCTGGGCGCCCTGAGCTCGCGACTCCGGAGACCTTCACGCCTCACGGCGCTGCCCCTCTGTCCCACACCCGGTCTCCCACCTCTGCTCACAACAGCAGCTGGCCAGGACACTGGCCAGTTTATGACCCAACCGCTTCCTCGGAGCGTGCTTATAAATATTTATAGCACGGCGCGGCCGTAATGGGCTGCTGTTTCAACACACCTGCTGGGGACGCCGCCGAGAGCCGAGGAGGAAGCGGCCGCACTCGTGCGTGAGCTGCCCGTGGCTGAAGGTCATCGCGGCACGGACACCTCACAAGCACCTGAACTCGGCCGCGTGAGCCTCACCTGCCTGGCCTGTGTCTGGCCAGTGGCGGCCCCCTGGAGCTGCAGCCACTCTGCTTCCAGCTGCTGTCCCGCACACGAGCCGCCCTGTGAGCCCCGGCGAGAGGGAGGGGGAGGGGCAGCTCCCCCTGCCCCCGCCCCCAGGCTGCCGCCCCTCACTGGGCAGCTCCTGCCCCTGCCTGACAAATCGCAGCTTCACGTGTTCTTTGGGGCGCGGCTCTGGGCCCTCAGCGATGCAGCGTCTGTGAATGAGCTGAAAATCTCTCCTAACCCAGTGATAGGCCAGGGACAGTTTATCAACCCCGCAACGGCCCAGTCCGAGCCTGGGGAGCACCCGCGCCGCGAGCCCGCTTCCCCTGCTGGGATTTCCTCTGCCGCGTGTGATGTCGGCGCGGTGTTTCGCCGCCTGGTGCTGGGCTTTGGGGCCGCCAGCGTGGTCTGGGAGCTGCTTTCGTCTGGCCTGTGTCCTGCTCTCATGAGCTGGTGTTTCGGGGATCGCCGCCTCCCGGGCCGGCCCAGCCGCTGCCGGCTGGCGCACGTGCCGGCCTCTCCCTGTTTTTGGCACCGCCGTTGGCCGGGTGGTTCATGTGCCTTGGTCTGTGGTTCCTGGTGGGTTCCCTGGGCACTGTAGGACGCGGGGGGGGTGCCACGATGTGCTCCGGGTCCAGGCGGCAGTGGACGGGGAGAAGGGGGACACCGACAGGTCCAGGCTCTTGGAAACCCACAGTGCACGACTCCGGGGCTAGGACAGGGCCTGGGAGATGGGTGCGGGGCTGCCCAGGGCTCACTCACCGCTGGCACCGGCTCCGCACCATCACTGCCAGACACGAGACCCGCCCTAGGCATCGCCCCTGTTCACACCAGCCTTGGCTCTCTGGTAACGTCGCTACATTGTTTCAAGGTAGTACTCGGTCGCGACATTGTTTCAAGGTAATGCGGTCGCTACATTGTTTCAAGGTAATATGGTCACGACATTGTTTCAAGGTAATACGGTGGCAACTTTGTTTCAGGCTCTTGTGTATTAAAAACAGCACCTGCCGCCGACCCTGGTTGTCCTGGAGGAGGGAAGCGGGAGACTTCCTCAGGCAGAGACTTGGGAAATGCCGCCTCCGGCCCCACCTTGGTGTTAATGCGTCGTCGGTGGATTCAAACACCCAGGGCGGTTTTCAGTGGAAGCACAGTCGCGATTCAGTACCGTCTCAGAATGCAGAAGATCCACTCTCCACGACATGAAATAATCTTTTACGGCATAATTGATGAGTTCAGGCCTTTAATTTTTCCAGAGGGCTCATTAGGCTCGACCAGGCTGCCTCCCTGTTTAGGTTGTTTTCGGGACAGACTTGTTGATTTACTGTTTGCTGTTTTGTTCTCATGAATACATATTCATATTTCATGACCCCCAGGATAAAATCTCAGCAGTAAATATATTGGTTAAAATATCTGCATGATTTTTTTTTGTGGTTCCTGATAAATGTCAATGATACTCCAGAGTCTCCTGGCCGTGCCCAGCAGCGGGCGAGAACGTTCCTTCAGGCTTCCCGGCCATGCCGGGTAACGGACACTTTCCAGCTGCCCTTCACAGAATGCCCCGCATGGGCTCCGTTCCGCACGGAAACCCGTGAGCCCGCGCTGGGCAGGCGACCTGCCCCCGTCCTCAGGCCCGCCCTGGTACCGTCAGGGCCGTCGGCAGGGCTGAGACCTCGCAGTGGGAAGTGGGTGTCCAGCCCAGCGGCCCAGAGCCAGGGTGGGCAGTGCTGGCCGAGGAGAGGGCAGGGGTGGCACTCGGGAGGTGTGCGATGGGGGCTGCGCCCCTGTGTGGCAGAGAGGAGCCCCCGTTACCCGTCCGGACCCGAGGGCAGGCAGCTGAGGCCTGATGGTGTTCCTACTCCAGCTGAGACGGGAACCTGTGGGTGCCGGGGCGGGGCTGGGCGGGGCGCGGTGGGGCTCCCATTCCAGGGCTGATCCGCGTCGTAGGTCTGAGCCGCTCCTGAAGGCACCTGCGTACTTGAACATTGTTCGCCAGCTGTGAGCGATGACCCTGCCGCGACCCCGCTGGGGGCCGAGTTCACCAGTGATCACCGAGGCTCCAGATCTGTGCCGGGCAGTGACTTTAGTGGCCCCAGGACGCTGCCCCCTTTCTCAAGCCGGGCATGTTACTGCCGCACAGACAGACGCAACAGTTGACCCACTAGCTGACGGCGATGGCCTTCCGGAAGGTTCCTTCCAAACCCGCCTCCAGGCCGGGACCAGGACCTGTGTGGAGGTGGGCAGGAAGGACACGGGCCGGAAAGTGCTGCCCTGGCTGTGTGCGGGGGCGGGCGGGCAAGCAGGGTCAGGCAGGTTGGCAGGGGTCATGGGAGGGAGAGGAAGAGGGAGAGAGAGAGACACGAGAGAGAGAGAGAGGGAGAGAGGGCGATAAAGAGGGAGAGAGAGAGGAGAGAGAGGGAGAGAGCGAGAGAGGGAGATAAAGAGGGAGAGAGGGGCAGAGAGAGAGTACAGTGGATGTAACCCCTCCCTGCCTCAGCTCTGGCTCCCGTGGGCCCGGCCCCCCCGAGCCCCCCCCACTCCGGCCCCCCGAGCCCCCACACTCCGGCTCCCGTGGCCCCCCCGAGCCCCCACACTCCGCCCCCCTGAGCCCCCACACTCCGGCCCCGTGGCCCCTGGGAATTGGGTCCTTCTGGCTCCGCCTCCTGGATTCCGTCTGTATGAGCTGCCATGGATGCTGCTGTTTTGAGTCGGGAAACTGAGGCTGGGTGTCGGGGAGGCCCTGACCCCATGTGCCTGCCTGGACACCTGAGTTCTAGGTCAGTTCCTGGCCCTGTGCGGCCTCGCAGTGCGCGGGCTGTCCCTGCTGCCCTGCGCCTGGCCCGACACCATTGGCCACATGGTCCGACCCTGACTCGCTGGTGTTTGGTCCCTCCCGTGCCTCGGCTCTGCAGGCAGGTCCGCGCCCCTCAGGGTCACTTGCACGTCCCGAGAAACCGTGTCCAGGTGTCTGCAGTGGCGGCTGGGGTTCGGGGACTCGTCCCTGAGTCTGGGCTAGGTGCCGTCTGCCAGTGTCGTGCGTAGTTACCAGCATCGTTGTTTGCTATGGGGGCCACCCAGCCTCACTCACGCCGCGCCCCGGCTCAGCGTTGCACTGGGCTTGGCCCCAGGGGTCCGGGCAGCTGCTGCCCCCTCACTGCCTCCGCCCCTTAGGGAGTCTTGGGTCTTGTTCCCTGAATGCTGAACCTGGACGTTATTCTGAGTTTAAGCCCGTTGATGTACGGCTGCAGGTATTTCCTCACTAGCTTTTCCCTCCCTCCCCCTCCCTCCCTCCTCCCTCCCTCCTCCTTCCTTCCCTCCTCCCTCCCTCCTTCCTTCCTTCCTTCCTTCCCTCCTCCCTCCCTCCCTCCTTCCTTCCTTCCTTCCTTCCCCCTCCCTCCTTCCTTCCTTCCCTCCCTCCTTCCTTCCTTCCTTCCTTCCTTCCTTCCTTCCTTCCTTCCTTCCTTCCCCCCCTCCCTCCTTCCTTCCTTCCTTCCTCCCTCCCTCCCTCCCTCCCTCCCTCCTCCTCCTTCCTTCCTTCTTTCCTTCCTCCCTCCCTCCTTCCTTCTTTCCTTCTCTCCTCCTTCCTTCCTTCCTCCCTCCCTCCCTCCCTCCTTCCTCCTTCCTCTCCTTCCTCCCTCCCTCCTTCCCTCCTTCCTTCCTTCCTTCCTTCCTTCCTTCCTTCCTTCCTTCCTTCCTTCCTTCCTTCCTTCCTTCCTTCCTTCCTCCCTCCCTCCCTCCCTCCCTCCTTCCTCCCTCCCTCCCCTCCTCCCTCCCTTCTTCCTTCTCTCCCTCCTTCCTGCTTATTTCCTTCCACAAGATTTCCCCCTTCATTCTGAGGATGCCCTTTGTATCCATTTTTCTTGCATTGGTAATGTCTGTGGTGTCATGTCTGAGAATTATTTGTTTTTTTGGTTTGGGCCTAACTTCAGGTCACGAATACTTTCTCTCCTCTTTTCTTGTAAAACTTTTATGCTTTTGCATTTTACGCTTAGCCCTGTGATATTTTCAAGCGTGAATGAATTCAAGGTTCTGTAAGATACTCTGTTCGCAAATGTTTCTTACCATATCATCGTGCGTGAGGCTGTGCTCTGTTGAAGTCCATTTGCACTTGCACGTACCCACAACTCACTAAACTTTCTTTTGATAGGGTCAGGGTCAGGGTGCCACAGGTGGTGATATCAGGGGCTGCTTCTGCTCTGCTCGGGGATCCTGTGGGGTGCCGGGATTGAACCCACGTTGGCCATGTGCAGACAAACGCCTTCGCTGCGGTGCTTTGCTCTGGGCCCTGTTGGTCGAGCCTGGCTGCGCGTGCCAGTGGCCTCTGCCGCCCGCTGGTCCATCCTCTCGGGTCACTTGCTCAGATCCCGCCGGCCCACCTGCGCTCCTGTGTTTCCCAGGATGGGCTGAGCCATCTCTGTACCGACCTTCCAGCCTGACACGAGGCAGAGACACCTGTGGCCGCCCCACTCAGCCCTGACCCCTGTCCAGTCGCGGGGGCAGGTCCCAGCTGCGGGCCTGACCCTTTCCCGGGAAGGGCCCCGTCCCTGCACTCTTCACCTGCACGCAGGGATGGTTTTGAGACCCACATTCCTGTTGGAAAGCAGAGAGATGCCTTGGAAGAGCAATAAAAGCACACAGACAAACAGGAGTGCAGATTGTAATTAGTCGGCAGCAGAACAGTTAGCGGCGTCGCGGCGGGGCAGGCCCCTGGGACATGTCTCCCTCGGGTCCAGCGACGAGGCCCCGCCCCACTCAGCGCTTATTAGACATCATTTTCCAGCGGCCTCGTCGGCCCCCGTCCTGCCGGGACCTCGGGGGATGCGGGAGCGATTTCCCCCACAATTTGCAGGGAGAAGTGGAGCCCAGTTGCTCGGGAGATTAATTAACTTGTCAAACAATTAAGCAGACAGGCTGTAATCGAGGTTTCCATTCCATAATTGATTTATCACTTTGTAGCTTCTGGAGTCCCGGGGCTCGGCTGGAGGCGACAGCCACGCGGGAGCCCTCGGGAGAGCTGGGGAGTGAGCCCCACCGGCTCCCTGTGCCCACCCTGCCTCGGGACGCCCGGGCCGGCCACTGCTCCAGCCGTGCTGCCCTGCTCGGGCCTCAGAGCCTCGCCGACCAGTGTTGAGGTAGCCATGAAGACGCCGGGGTGAGGGGGGGTGAGGGGGTACCACAGTCACTGGCCCCGCCGCCCCGCCAGCCGAGGAAGTGCCGCACAGAGCTGATTCGCCCTGCGGCTGCCCAGGCTGCTGCCCCACGTGGGCTGTGTGTGCCCGGACAGGGGCGCGGCGTGCAGGTGTGTGTGCGTGACTGATGCAGCGTGTGTGGATCTGTCAGGAGTGCAGACGTGTGTGTATGATGTGTCTGTGTGCACGTGCAGTTGTGTATGTGCAATGTGTGTAGGTGTTCTGTGTATGGCTGTGCGTGTGCAGGTGTGTATACGGCTTGCGTGTGCAGGTGTGTGTATACGGCTGTGCGTGTGCAGGTGTGTATCGGACTGTGCATGTGCAGGTGTATGTATACGGCTGTGAGTGTGCAGGTGTGTGTGCATGTGTGTGTATACGGCTGTGCATGTGCAGGTGTGTATATGGCTGTGCGTGTGCAGGTGTATGTGTATGGCTGTGCATGTGTGTATACAGCTGTG
>JAJIBD010015112.1:0-20610 GCA_021461705.1 Cryptotis parvus
TGTTTCTTCTTTAAAGATGTCCTTAGCTTCATATCGTGGAGGATATTTTTTATATTTTCTTTGATGTACTTTATGGATTCAGGCCTGATATTGAGATATTAATACATTTTGATCTTATTTTTGTGCATGGTGTTAGACAGAGGTTCAATTCATTTTTTTACATGTAACTGAAGGGTTGGATTTTTTTATTTTATTTTCTTGATGGTATTCTCCACAGAAATATAGTTGTATATTCACCATTTCTTAGGAATAAATTTGATATAAAATTTTGAAGCACAGTTTTAATCTTTTATGGCTTAGGTAAATAAACAGAATTTAAATAGAGTGCTTTTATTTATTTATTTTATTTATTTATGTATTTTTTGCTTTTTTGGGTTACACCCGGCGAGTTAGGAGTTACTCCTGGCTCTGCACTCAGGAATTACTCCTGGCGGTGCTCAGGGGACCATATGGGATGCCGGGATCGAACCTGGGCTGGCACAGGCTGGCCGCATGCAAAGGCAAACACCCTACCCACTGGACTATCGCTCCGGCCCCTTAAATACAGTGTTTTTAGCATAAAAAGTTTTACTGTTCTTAAAATGTAAACTTTATCGACACTTAGGAAAAGATGGTTTCTGAGGCTGGGCATCAGAATATAAAAGAATGTGATAAAGAAAAATATAAGTTCATGAGTTGGATATAGTACACTGAGTACGGGCTGCCCTGAAAATGGCTGGTCAACCTCATTTCAACCTTTGGCATTCCATATTTGCTTCTGATCAACAAGGAGTATTTGAGACACAGAACCAAAAATAACCTCTGAGCATCTCCTGGTGTGGCTCAAAACCACATATATATTTTCAATAGTTTTTTCCTCTATCAGAAACTATCAATTGATTCTCTAATAAAATTATTTAAGACTTCGCAGGATTGACCAAACATATATATATATATATATATATATATATATATATATATATATATATATATATATATATACACATATATTTAGTTTTAATCTACTTAGAATGGTAACTATACATTAATCCACCAATTTGTTCATTTAAACTCATTATCTAAATTATATGACACACTCAATTTTATGATTTAAAACAAATGATCAAGAAATAAAAAAGAATTTTCAGTTTGAATTTGACTAAACAGATGTGCATATTGAATATAATTATAATAGCATGAGGAATAGTCACTTGTATCACTTGTATCACTTGTCTTTCCATTGTTCATCGATTTGCTCGAGTGGGGAGGCAGTAATGAGGTCCATTACTCCATTACTGTTACTGTTTTTGGCATATTGAATACACCACGCCGTAGCTTGCCAGCCTCTGCCATGGCTTTGGGTTCATCCCAGGGGACCCAGTCTTTTAGGATAGGCAAATTTAAATTACTCGATGTAAGAAGAAAAAATATTTTCACATATTTGTGTACATATAAAAATGCAATTAAAACTGTGACATGTAGGTAAAGCTTAATTCATGGTATTTTTTTACCATACTATCTTTTAATATTTTACTATACTATCTTTTTACTATATTTTACTATTGTCTCAGACCAAAAAACAATTAAAAAGTCAAATAATATTTAAGTGGTTTAGGAAGCTTTGACTTTGTTAAGTAAATTATCCAAAATATTCTAACAGGAAATATATTTGAAATAGCATAATTAAGCTTCAGAAACACAAATTAGTCAGCATATTTAATTGTCATTTAAAGCCCCATTTGAATAGCTAAATAATCTTATTATTCTTAATGTAGAGAAAATAGGGTTATACCCTCATTCTCCTTTAGCTTATCAAGTATAATTTCCAAAACTGAAAACCATTATTTTCCCACAAATATATAATCATACTGTGTCAGAAGTTCATTCAACTAATTTCCAAGAAAGCCTGTCAGATATTAAACTTGGTTAAAAAGAGTATTCGAAATATTAAGCATTTTAGTCATTTAATAGTGAAATGTTAATTGTTAGGGCTTAAAAGTAACTCTATTGGAGAGAGAATTGTGGGTCCTCCCTCCTGGAGTTTCGAAAGCCCCAGGCTCAAGGGACGTCCTGTGGTTCCATAGCCTTAACAGTACCTGGGGGGTCGGGGTGACTATGGCAACAGAAACAGGGGCCTAGCTGGATCCCCAGCAGTGCTCACTGTCCCTTAGGGCATGGGGTCTGTGCCTGGATCTACACTATTCCCTGACCTGTCAGCGGAATAGCCAGCAAGGCTAGAGGTTCCTGAAGTGATTTAGTTGTTTACTTTGCTTCATCCAGTTGCTTGCTCTCTGCAGGAACCTCTCCTGGACCTCTGTCTCTCTGGCGGTGGTTTTGACTGTGGGCTGCTCTCTCTTTGGGGGTTTCTGTTAGGCTTCTCTCTTCTGTTTCTCTTGCAGGATGCTGTCTCTTTGGAAGATCTATGTGGACGCCTCTCATCAGGGCCTCTCACTTCTCGATGAATATGTGCAAGGCTTCATGCTTTGTCTCCTGTCAGGACCTTTTCCTTAGGGCCTTTCAGCTCAGGGCTTTTCTCTTCAGGGCTTCTTTTCTCTGGACTCCTCTGCTATGTCCCTATCTATTTCCCTAGTTACTTGCTTCATCTTTGCTCCCATGTCCTGTGTCACTGACTCCCTATCTCAGTCTTTGAGTTCTTCTGTGGTGCTGACTGCTGGTGGTCCTAATACTCACTATCCCTGATGCTCTGTAACCCTGTAGCTTTGATGTCAACTCTGGGCTCAGGCACCAGGCCAGGTGGCTCTGGTGCTGTCCCTTAGGCCTACACATCAGGAACAGCTTCTCCTCCCTGGTGCTGGCCATCTGACTCAGGCACCAGGGGCCCCATGACCTAGGAGCTGGCCAAGCACCAAAGGCCGCTGCTCTCTCAGTCCAGAAGCCCCCTCCAGAATGCTCTCCTGGGACCCCTATTTATATTCTTGGCCAGGTTTAGAATCCTGGCCTCAGCTGTCTTTACAGACCTTGGGAAGTACTGTGCCTTTAAGATCCCACAGTTAATATTGCTGTTAAATTAGATATTAGATAATTAATGTTTTACCCTTTAATAAAGTCAAATCACTGAAAAATAAATAAATAAATAAATAAATTTCTATTGAATTATTACATTTTTATCTACAGAACAAAAAATATGCTTGTTGTAAGAAACCATCAAGTCTTATTTGTAAATGAATTTCCTTAACGTTATTTGCTCTTATGATCATAAATAGTCTTTAAGAGTCTGGAGTAATAGAACAGTGTATAATTTGCTGGCCTTGCACAAAACCAATCTGGGTGCAACCCCTACCTCGCATAGTTCCTGAACTCATCAGGTATGATCCCTGAGCTCAACAGGGTATGAACCCAAAAGAAAACAAAACCAAACTCTTCTCAAGTCATATTTAATTGCAAGTAAGTAGATATTTCTTTGTTTAAATAGTTTCTGTAATTGTAGCACCAGAAAGATCTCCATGGATTTCCACACACATAAAGTCAGGTAGATTTATTGAATAGTCACTCAGCAGGAGAATTTGCCATTTTCCAGAAAATTTAGTACTAATGTATTTTTGTGCAAATTTTTTCTAATTCAGAAATCCCTAAGTTTGATTTTTTGGATAGCAATAAACCACACATTTCTGAAAACGAAGCCACTACTGATTCCATATGGAAAACTGATTCTTACAGACCACAATGGAATAAAATTGTGTTTGAAACCATAAAAAATTAGGTAAGATATCTCAGGAAAGAAAAACTATATTGCTTTTGAAAATTTATTCTGAGAATAATATGTGCGTTTAGCTTCTTTATCTAGACTTTTGTTTTTGGAAATTTGTTTTTATTTTTATGTTTTGATTATTATGAATAGTACCACAAAGAAGATGGGAGTGCAAACATAGTTTCTAAACAAAATATTGGATCCTTGAATTAGAAGCCAGAAGTGAAATTGCTGGTAATATGGGAACTAAAAAAAAATTTCCAGATTTTGAGAATTGTCCCTATTCTCAGATATAATTGATCCTTAATGCCTGCATTGAATGTCAATGCATAGGAGAAACTATTTTTTTATTTTTACAAATAGGATTATTGAAAAAAATTAGTTAATTTATTTGTTCATTCAAAATATTTTTTCAAGTCTGTACTCTGATCTGGGCATTATTCTCAATTTAATCAATAAGAAGTCAACCAGTTTTCCTTAGATTATTCAGTATGCATGTAAAAGAAAGTCTTCCTCTTATAGACTAAAATTGCAACTTGTCTTTAACTGGAATAGAATGATTGCCTCAGTTTTCATATGATTTCATCCTAGATGAATTCATCTCAGCTTCAGGTTAGTTTTACCTTTTCAACTAAGAATTTTTTGAGGGATATAATGTACTGTAATAGTCAACTAGTATTTTTGTTGTTTTTGCTATAAGCCATTTACTTGCTATAGTTTATTTAAATTATATTTCTGGAAGATTTTTATTCAAAGATTCAGAATAATGTTAAATTCATAATTAGAAGACTTTGGATTTATTATTATATACTTTATTTATAGTAACATATATTTTGATTCTTCTGATTAAATTCTATTAGGCTGGGATTATTTACTCTTTCTCTTTCTCCACCCCTCTATCCACAGAATTTTACCCTTTAACAATGTGTATAGTGTTTTTTTTTATATAATAGTCTTAGATATTCAAATTAAGCAAAACGCCTATAGTGAGAGTTTCTGTATATTATTGAACAATTACACTAAAGGAAATAACTGTTTCAATATTTCTCTTACAGCTTTTTTGATTATGCAATAACATATATATATGTGTATATATTTAATTCTGTTTTCTGATACAGTCAGTAGTAGCTTTATTTTATACTTGACATTTATCTTCTAGGTGGTTTTGACTATATGATTAGACTAAAATTGTAGAAGTTTAAAAAATCTCTAAAGAATGAGACATTAACACACATATCACAAAGAGACAGTAAAATTTTAGATGTGTGTACTTAAAAGAGATCATCTTCTGAATTGGTTTTCTTGAAAATGTTTTGTAATGCATACTTGAAAATCTGTCCTTTATTTCTCTAGCACTATTAGGGGCTATTCATTCTTGTTCTTTGTAATGTTATTATTGGTAGGGGAGGAAGGACATGAGAATCTTTAACAAATATCTAAAGGCACATCTCTTAAAACACAATGCTGTTCAAAGACAGTATTCTGTAATGTCAACATGAATGGAAGTGTCAAATTGATGCTTAATACTAATTTGTTTATTTCAGCATGACTGTACTTAGATTGTAAAGAAGGTAGGTATAAAAAATAAAAATTCTTTATTTGAGACACTAAAGTAGATTTTTCCTTTAGTTTCACTGCTATAAATCCCATTAGTGTTAATTTAAGACTTGCATGTGCATTGAGAGAATAATATAACTCATTATTCTTGGTAACAGCCGTTGCCTTTTAAAGGCCATTTAGAAAGTATGACAGGAAACAAATAAAAGCATATCATTAAGCTTTTTGAAAGTTATTTTAATATACCAGAAAATGAAACTAATGTCTTCACAAACATTCTATTGCTATAGTTTTAATTTTATAATTTTACCAATGTATCTTTAAAATTACTTTTGTCTGAATCTTAATGTAATTCTTTAACATATGTATGTGCTCAATCTGATTTATGGTAGGTGACCTTGTTTCTGAACAATGAATAGTCAAAAAAAAGCAAATGACAAAAAATGATTTATCAAAAGACCATTTTAAGACGTTTTCAAAAGTATTCAAATGTTATGTTAAGCATGGTTTACATATGAGCTTATTTAGTACTTAGCAACACTATGAGGTCAAGGTATCATTAACACTATCTTATAGATGATATAATGCATGCATTGTATCATAACTTAGCAAGATCAATGTTGCACACAAAGTAAGTTGCAGATTTAGTATTTGAACATTCGTAGTATGACTAATTTGAAAATACTTATAAAGGTGATAATACTATTTTTTTCTTAGGAGTCAGTTTTATTTCAAAACATGAATATAAAAGTAAATATATTACAACTTTTCTTTTTCTTTGCTTTTTTTTTGGGGGTGGGTTGTGGCTCCAAGCCAGCAATGATCAGGGGTTTCTCCTTACTCTACACTCAGGAATTAATCCTAGGATGTATGAGGGACTACATGAGATTCCGGAGATAGAATCGTGTAGGACACTTGTAAGACAAGCACTCTATGTACTGTATACTGTGCTGTACAAACACTGTATACATACTGTTCAGGAGCCTAAAACAACTTTCAACTGATCCAATTAATTTTCCTTTGAAGATATAGCTTTAAATTGTTATTAAATATTTCATAGAATTAAGTGAATCACCACATATATATTATCTAAATATTTCTTGCAGCACCACACAATGAACTTCCTGAGAAGATTCTCCTGAAACAATTTCAGAACCTTATAAATAAGAGCTGAAATACACTAAGAGCTTTCCAACAAGAGATGCTATTCTAAACATTTTTTCATATGTTAAACTACTTATAGCAACGACTTTTGTGATAAATATTTGTTGATAACCTCATTCTAGTGATGATACAACTAAGACCAAGGAAGGACGCTTAATAATAAAGTTGAAAATAATTGAAAACAGGCAGCCAAATTCCAGAGAGATGTGATATAACTGAAGAAAGTGTTGCTAGCTATTTTATTATTCTGCATTTAAATCCCAAATCAAGCACTATGCAGAGAGGCACTAAGGAAAAATTTTTACCTTTTTTTTTTCTAAATTTGAATCACTGTGAGATACACAGTTACTTTGTGCTCTATAGGCTAGGAGATTTGCATATGTAAGCTCAGGTTGACTAAGGCATTAGAAGTGAATACATTATTCTTGCCTTTTGCAGCTTCAAGAGATTGCTCATATTACTTGACTTACAGCCAACTGATTTTTTGGGGGTCACACCCGGCGACTTTGTGGGGTTACTCCTGGCTCTGCACTCAAGAAATACTCCTGGAAGTGCCAAGGGGACCATATGGGATGCCGGGGATAGAACCCGGGCTGGCATAGGTCGACTGCATGCAAAGCAAACACCCTACCCGCTGGGCTATCACTCCGGCCCCAGCCAACTGATTCTTTAAGGCTGAAATAGTCAGTCTTGTGTCTCTATTTAATGCTCAGTTCTAGGTTGGCATTAGTTCCCTCGACAATTGTTAGCACACTGTTCCATTTTCTGTCTTACCTAGCCTCTGACTACCACACCGTTTGTGATAATTTCCACCTTTGACAAGACCTCCTAACCTATGTTTCACTTGACCTTAGATATTGGTATCATAATATGTACATATATATTTATGTTATGCAAATAAATGCAGTCATTCTGTATCTGTCTCTCTCTCCTTCTGGCTAATTTCACTCAACATAATCTTTTCCATGTCCATCCATTTATAGGGAAACTTTATAACTTTATTTTTCCTGACAGCTGCATAGTATTCCATTGTGTAGATGTAACAAAGCTTCTTTCTCCAGTCATCGATTTTCCGGCACCCTGGTTGTTTCCAGATTCTGGCTATTTTGAATAATGCTGCTATGAACATAAAAGTAGGGATGGTGTTTCTGCTGCGTATTTTTGGTTTCCCAGAGTAGATTCCCAGGAGTGGTATGGCTGGGTCAAATGGGAGTTCAATTTCTAGTCTATGGAGGAATGTCCATATTGTTTTCCAGAAAGGCTGTACCAACTGGCATTCCCCCAGCAATGGATGAGTGTCTCCTATGAACTTTTTAATTGTATATCTTTGTAACTGTAAAAGTAAAAAAAAAAATTAAAAAAAACAAACAAAAAATAGTCAGTCTACTTTCTCACATTAGACCACTTTTTTTTCTTTTTTGGGTAACACCCGGCAATGCTCAGGGGTTACTCCTGGCTCTTCTCTCAGGAATTACTCCTGGCGTTGCTCTGGGGAGCATATGGGATGCCGGGGATAGAACCGGGCAGGCATGGGCCGGCTGCGTGCAAGGCAAATACCCTATCTGCTGGGCTATCTCTCCGGCCCCTATATCACTTTTCTTTTGTCTGCTCACTCACTGTTTAGTACTCATCATTTCTTGATAACTCAGGAAAATTTCCCTATATTAGGATTAGCTGGTTACAAACATAATTCTATTTTTAACCTGAATTCCCTTTGTCAAACATCTTTTCCATTAGCAGGTTCTAAGGATTATCATAGACATAGCATCTATTTACATATGTATGAAAGAGAGATGCTAATTACATGAGAAAGCAAACATATATTATCATTATATATATTTATAATATACAAACATATGACACATATTTTAGCAACATGTTATTTAAGTGCAACAGAATATATTTTGTCTTCTATATTTTATTTCTATATAAATAAATGTTATACACAACCAAAAAACCCTGATAAGTGCTATTAAAATATCTTGAGGGCTTAAGTCATGAGAAAGTGATGTGGATCAGAACATTATTTTATTAGCTGTTTGTATTTATCTTAGCATCAGAAGGAAGTAGTATGTGTCAGTTTTCTTGCTATGATGTTGTTAAAATAAATTTAAACCATGAAGAAAAGAACTCTCAAGGATCAGATTTTAATTGTTTTATTTTGCTTCCTGTCACAAATTCCAAGAACTTCTCCAAACTGAAGTGAATATTTGCTGTATTTCAATTAGAAAAGGATTAAAGAAGAGTTTTCTCAAAGCATACATAGGCTTAGAAGTAGAAAAGCAAAAAAAAAATTTTTTGGATGAATAGAAAGAAGTTTTGTGTCTGGAGTAAAATAAAGTTCATAATGTGTGCTACTACCAATGATGTTTCAATACTTTCTGTGTCTGAGATGCTAAGAATAAAATAAGAAAATATAGTTGAATTTTTTATCCTCAGCTACTTTTAGGAAAAACATTTTATTTTAAACTATTTCTTTGCCTCTGGGTGTTATAAAAGTATTTGCTTACATGTACACTATTTTCCTACAGTTCTCTAAGGTATTTATATTATTTTAAATGTTATGATGCAGTTAAAATCTTTAATAGTCATATAAATTTAGTAGTTTCCAATCTAATTTTTGCTTATTGGTTTTTAGTGTCTTACGTTATAAATTGAGTTTTTTTTTGTATTAGTACAAAGACTTAGTGCAAATACTTCTTTGTATTTGTATTTATAATTAGGAATACTAGAAACTTGTTTTTTCTTTTAATCATAAAAATAGTAAGGGGAATCTGCATATTAAAATAATTGGTAACAGGCATTATCAAACACATTGTGAATAAAATTAGTATTTCTATTGCTTTTCATGCCTGCTTGAACTCCCTCTTCAAAGTTCTTTTCAACTTTCCCTTGTGGTACTTGTTGACTAACCTTATTCTGGTATTTAGTCTTAGATAGAGTTTACCACCCGCTTTTGGCTGCATTCCTAAGTAACCCAACTCCTGGAATACCCAGGCTCAGCACGCTGAGGGCCATGACTGGCCTCACACTGTCCATGGCCACCTCTTAAGGGTTTTGAGGACACAAAGAGAGGCTCAGAAATATGGAACAGAGCTGCTGCCGGCTCTCCCTGTGCTCAGCTAATCATGAGGCGCCTGGGAGGGAACACGAGTTCTAGCCCTGGCCCACCATTCCAATAGAGTCTCACAAGAAGCCAGAGGAACTGCCACACAATGTGGGCCACCATTTTCAACATCTGGACTCCACAGCTCGTCAGAGCTCCACCCAAGAGAAAAGCTGATCTCACCCATTGCCGTTCATCAGTAAATGCTCAAGTTGAGAGACTACTGTCGAGCGTATCCCATCTTCATGGCAGAGCCTGGAAAGCTACCCATGTCGTATTTGATATGCTAACAATTATAGACCTCATTACTTTGACCAGAACGAATGGTTTGAGGGTTTTTGTGACTTTGAGTTCCTGGAGTGAGCAGATGCCCTTGGGCTACACTACCACCCAACAGTAAATATGGAAATGTTACTGGTGCGCTCCCAAGCAAATCAATGAACAATGGGAAGATCACTTGATCACTTGAATCCCGTTATTCATTGATTTTCTAGAGCGGGTGCCAGTAACATTTCCATTGGACCCTATCACGTGCCAATGTAGCCCAATGGCATCTGGTTGATTCACGAATATGAAGAGCCTCACACAGTTCCTTCAGGGTCTTGACAAGGAAGTCTTACCATCTTGTAGGTGGGAGGCCACGTGATGTTTTGACATCCCGTGGGATCCAGTCGGTAAGAGCTCTAGTCCAGGGGTCATCTCCAAATGGCATTACATGTCCAGCCGATCTGATTTTCGATGCCTTGGCAAAGCGAGACAGTGTCCCTGATTCTGGAATAGCGATGGAGGTTGGAACTCCGGATTCCTTCTCTCACTTGAGTGAGGCGTGATATTCAAAGCATAGCTCTTTCGATTCCTCTCTGGGAGACCTGAATAGCATTCTCATCCTGCTTTCGTAGTGCCCAGGTCTCTGAGGCTTATGTTAATGCAGGGAGAATGGTGGAGTCAAAGAGATGTCCCCGGAGCCGGAGGTTCTTTGTCCTTTTAGCTATTCCTTCAATGCCTTTGAAGGCATTCCATGCCACTCTCTTCCTCCTGCGCAGCTCAGGTTTTAGGTCGTTCATCATGTTGATTTCTCGACCTAGGTACACATAACTGCTGCATTCAGAGATGTCTGTTCCATTGAGAGTGAATGGGGCCTCTGGAACTAGTTTATTTCTCATAAACATAGTTTTCTTTAGGTTCAGCTGTAGACCTATCTTTCCACATTCTCGGTCGAAGTCAGCCAGCATTTGTGCTGCTTGGCTAATGTTTGGTGTTATTAGAACTATGTCATCAGTGAAGCGGAGGTGGTGTAGTTGCCAACCATCTATCTTCACTCCCATTCCTTCTCATTCTAATTGTCACATGATGTTCTCGAGGGTGGCGCTGAAGAGTTTTGGTGAAATGGTATCACCCTGTCGAACCCCTCTTTTGACATCAATGATCACTTCTTTGTAGAATGGTGAGATCCAGGTGGTGAATCCGTAATACAGCTCACGAAGGATCTTGATGTATTGGGTTTGAGCACCCTGCTTGGCTAGGGCTTTGATGTCCGCTTCAGTCTCCACAGAATCAAAGGCTTTCTTTGAATCAATGAACATGAGACAGAGCGGCATCTTGTACTCCCCTACAAACTTCAATGACCTTAGTTACCATGTGGTTATGATCGATTGTGCTGAATCCTTTCCTGAAGCCAGCTTGCTCGCATGGTTGTCCTTCATCTAGTGTTTTGCCAATCCTGTTCAGGATGACTCGAGTGAACAGCTTGTAGATGACGGACAACAGGCAGATGGGGCTATAGTTGCCGATGTCATGGATGTCTTCCTTCCTGAACAGTAGAACTGTCCTGCTGGTTTTCCATTGGGAGGGCACCTTGCATTTATACAGGTAGCGTGTGTAGAGCCGAGCTAACATCTTCCCAGTAACAAATTGGAAGATAGGTTATACAAGTGATTGTTTCAATTCTTTCTTTTGCCCACTCTAAAAATAACTCCTGATCTTTAGCATTATCTCATTTGTGATAGTTACTCGCTCTTAGTAGTAAATATGATGGATGTAGTTCCTTTCATGGTACAATAATCCTCATTCTATTAAATGTGTTAAAAAGTAATTTTCTGTCATTGTAGTGAACAGACTGAATAGTGGTCTGGTCTGCTGGTTAATTACTGTTCTGGCCTGGTAAAAATATATAATAACGGGACATATATAGTATTAGCACAGCCAATTCTGCATAGAATACACAAAATGGTGGGAAATTCATGACATCATTTTATTCTGAAAGGTAATTTTTAAAGAATCTAAAGCACTAAAATTACATTTATAGATTCTAGAATGTAGTAACACTCTTGTGAATGATGTACTATTATGCAATTCATTACATTAAAACAATATGCTTAGTACCTGTTTCTCATTTCAATTAAAAGCTTTTTAGAGGCTGGTCACATAAATTACTTACCCCTTTCCCCCTGGAAATGACATAGTGCATGGAATAAAGTACATATAAAACAGTTTAAAATAAATTGAAGCAAAACAAAATATTATTTAAAAGGATTAGATTCTATTGATGGAAAATAGATTTATGAAAATCTTATGTTCTTTCACAACTTCAATATATAAAGTTTTATGAAATGATACATCCATCATCAAGTACAAAATAAAATATTTTACAGCTTTAAAAGTTGTTTGGCGGGGCTGGAGCGATAGCCCAGCAGGGTAGGGCATTTGCCTTGCACACGGCCGGCCTATGCCGGCCGGGTTCGATCCCTGGCATCCAATATGTTCCCCCGAGCACCGCCAGGGGTAATTCCTGTTTGCAGAGCCAGAGTAACCCCTGAGCATTGCCGGATGTGACCCAAAAAGAAAAAAAAAAGTTGTTTGGTTTATAAAATTGGTTCATATGTATACATATATACATATATTCATATATATATATATATATATATATATATGTGTGTGTGTGTGTGTGTGTGGATAATATGTATGCACACACTCTATATATACATATGGTCATATATAAATATAATTTTATCTAGTTTATATAAATATTTGTATATAATACCTTACTGTTTTAGCAATATAAATAAGTCTGCTCATATAAGAAGAAGAGAATGGTTTCTAAATTCAAAAATATTATATACCAGCCAGACTGATAGTACAGATAGTATAGCATTTGCCTTGCATATGGCTGGCCCGGGTTCAATTCCTGTCATTCCATATTTTCCGAGTACTTCCAGGAGAAATTCCTGAGTGCAGAGCCTGGACCAACCCCCAAAAGCAAAAAAATAAATAATAATTATATTTATTATATATAATATATGTTCTACATTATATATTTATACATATTTGCTCACTGTATCACTGTCTTCCCGTTCATCATCAATTTGCTCTAGCAGGCGCCAGTAACATCTCCATATGTCCTGTCTCATGCTAGTAGAGCCCAAGGGCACCTGCTTGCTCCAGGAACATAAATAGCCTCAAACCATTCCATCAGGTCATGGGAATGAGGTCTATAATTGTTACTGGTATTTGGCATATCAAATACGACACGGGTAACTTGCCAGGTTCTGCAGTGTGGGTAGCATACTCTTGTAGTCATCTCTAAATCCAGAATTTATTGATGAACCACACGGCCGTGATAGGCTGGTCTGCTGGGTGTCGAGGGGGAAGTCCGGATTTGAAAAATGGAGGCCCTCAGGGAGTGGGGGGTTGTCTGGCTTGTTGCAAGGCTCTGCTGGGGTGGTGGGCCAGGGCTAGAACCTGCCATTCCTCCCGGGTGCCTCTTGAGAGGCTGGGTACAGGGAGAGCCAGTAGCAGCTCTGTCCCATATCTGTGAGTCTCGCATATTCAAAATAAATTAAATATAGTTATACATTGCCGGGGAGTGCCGCGGGGTCCCCAACAGTGTTGGGAAGAGAGTTCCCTTCTACCCCGAAGCCGGCGGGGAATGGATGAAGACTCAGGAATCTGATGCAGTTTTAAAAGGGTTTTACTATCACAGGTTCCAATATACAATCCAAGAGCAGGGAAAACCTCCGGACTCTGGGTTCCCAGCTAGGCCCCCAGGCAGCTGTAGGCCAAGATGGCTGCCACCACGTGTTGAGGCCCAACAGAGAATGGAGAGGAAGGAGAAGCAAAACACCAAGGGAAGCCGAAATGGCAAAAAGGGGGAAAAAAGAGAGCTTCTTTCTTCTTGCAGCTTATTTTATAGCTAGAAATCTGCCCAAACTCCCCAGCCCAGCCCATTCTGGGCTTGGCTATCTAGAGATGAAAACAGGAAAATAGCTCTATAGAAATGTAGCAACTACAGGAGGCCTTCTGGCTGTTTACAAGGACCCAGAGCTAATTAAAAGCCTCATAGCAGAGCTGGGAGAAGCTATAAGCTAAATGTAACTTCTCCTGGCAGGAAGAATTAAATGCCCTCAGGTGATTTCTCCCAGCACCTCACCTAATGTCTTGAGCCAAGATCTGCCTGGAATTGCCTTTATAAGGTAGAGAAGGGGGTCCCTGAGATGACATGTCTCTGTACCAAAGACCAACACTAATGCCAGTTAAATATTTCTCCAAGCCTTCATAAGTCTCATCTACTTCACGGTAGTTTTGTATTTTAGTTGCCTTTGAGTTATCAGGGAGGCATGCTTGCTTGCTTGGAGGCAAACAACATCTCTCTGGTCTAATTACTTAGAGATCCAATGTGGCCAAGCAAATATGCTGGTAAGATCTAGCTAGTCACACGATGATTGTGGTAGCATGAGAGAATATTTATACCAGCCAGTACAGAATACATGGTCAGATAAGACTGCCACATTCAGACTACCCCCTATCTATGAAGTGACCTGCAGGAGGCAATCCAGGGCAGATGTAGAGGCCTATGCTTTTAGGTGTCCTGCAACAATACATATTTAATATGTATATTAAATATGGTCCATGACATTCCACAAAACCACAGTTGCATTGTTATGTGTTCTTCCATGTGGCTATCATTAGTTTTAAATGTTAATTTTCAGAATGAACCATTTTTTTAAGCAATTGAAATTTTATACTAGTTGAAACTTAAGAATAATATTTTGTCTTGTATTATTATTCAATTTTCCTTATCACTAAGACTTTCATGCAGTAAACTTGAAAAATAAATGTGATTACAATAAATAGAATGAGGATTATTGTACCATTGATATAACTATTGTCTAAAAAAATAATATGTCTGCCAGTCAGCCAATATAAGCTGAGTATTGTTTTTGTCTTGAAATTTTTGTCTATAAAATGAAAGAAAAGTTAAAGTCTATTCAAAGTTATATTAATTCTCATATACATTTGCAGTGCTGCATAAGCTCAAAGATCACTTCAACAAGGCGATTAGGGAAGAATGAGGTCAGCTTTACTGATTTTATCAGATTTTGCCAAATCTGAATTTTACATACTGGCTGAATAACCAAGATAACGAAAAAAAAACAGAAATTATTGATGCAAAGTAACTTTTTGAATCTTGATATTTTTGAAGCTTTGACTATGACATGATATTGACCTCAGGGCAGGCATTAAGAACCTTTTGGGTTTGATGTTCTTTGACCTTATCTGACACTCTTCTGACCCTCCCATCACCTTTTTACCATCTTTTTTTCAACATTTTCTCAGCTCCTGGCTGTGCTTCAACACTCTTGGAAAATTTCCCAGATGATTCATGAAAAAACATGTAGGGTAAGAACCTCAGGGTCACAGACTTGAAGGCAGGATTCTGAAGGGCAAGATAAAGCTATCCAGTTTTTAGAGAAGTTGCTCACGACAATAGAAAGCTTTAACTGAAACAAAATATTATTGATTAATATAAACACATGAGGATTTTACTTAGTGAAATAAATAATCCAGAGCCAAGAAAATTTAACAGATAGGGGGTTATTTTTTAGGTGGCATTGTTTATTCTACTGTACAGATGAATGATAAACAAAAATATATGTAATAACTACTGTTTCAATATAATTGCTGGAAAATAAATTCCTAAAGCCAAAGGAAATACCACATTTCTAAATATAAGTTTGAATGTTGTAATGCATGTGATAGTCATATTAATGTGTTAATATTTACGATAAATATTCTAAAACAGAAATGTTGAAGGCCTTAGATTTGCAAATATGAAGTTTTTGTTTACTTGAAATAACAGACTATCATTAAATAGCTACTATAAGCTCATCACTTATATGTAGCTCAGCTACCCATAGATGTATACTGTTTTTGATGGTTCGAGTCCTTGACCAGGCAACATATGTGCTCAACACTATGGTATATTCCCAACCTTAATACTCACCATTTAAATGGATGATGCCTATCCTTTCCTGAACTGATAAATTGTGGTTCTTATATCAGTATGTTAAAAATCTTTCAACTTGAAAAGTTGATATAAACATATACTTAAAAATACTCAATAATTCAAATATTTTGATCTGGAATATTTCTCCTACTTGCCCTTGAAGGGTTTCTCTTGACCCTGGTATACTTATTGAACAAATACTGCAATTACAAGTCCCTTTTATTAGAAACATGTTTAAGGGGTAAGTTACATAGTGATCAAATTTCCACGGCGTCTATTATCATGAAAATCACAGAGCAGTGGAAAAGACAGAAAACAAATAAATATGTATGCAATGATAATATATGGGACATAAAAAGATATATATGGATTTGGCAACAAAAAAGTGCTAATATTGTGTATACTCTGGAAGCTAGGCTGCTGTGAGTTCATATATATGTAAATTCTGTAGCAAATGAACAAGGCTAATGAATAAAACAGAAACAGTGATAAATAGACTTGTTTCACCATGTTCAGGAAAAAAATGGGTTTGAAGAGAATGAAAACCAGCCCTATAGACTCTTTGGATTATAAGACATTTGAATTTAGTATAATTTAGTATAAGGATGACAACAAAATATGGTACAGAGCACTGTTTGGCAGACATAAACTATTCACAACTATGCTTTATCTTAAGCCATTTGCATTTGGATCTATTCTGGTTTTGTTTGTGTTGTTCACTTTTCCTGTTGTGCATGAAACACTGATTACCTCCCTATCTAAAACATGCACTTGTTCAAGTCATCAAGACAAAAAAGCACAAAGATTATCACTTTGTATAATTTATATGATAATATTATTTTTTATAACCAAAAAATTAAATTTTAGAAAAATGTTACAAATAATTTAAAATGTATAAACAAATGTTGTTGAGAAAATAATGATGCTAAGCAAAACTTTGTACAATTTGGGCAACTATGGGGCTAGAGAAATAGCACAGACTGAGGCACTTATATCATATGTGGTTCTATCTCTAGCATAACATATGGTCTCCCAAACACTGACAGGAGTGATGCCTGAGAACATAAAGTCAGGAATAAACCCTTAGACATCCCAGATGGTCCAAAAACCCACCCCTCAAAAAAATAGAAAAAATAAATAGCCCTACTAAGTGGTCATGCAGGGAATCCCACCTACTTTATTTTTTTTTCTCTTTTGTTTACGTTAAGTGAATACATGGCTCATACACCTTCTTTCAGGCTTTAGTCATTCTTCTCTAGTTCTTTCTGTTTAATTCTAATTACTTCTTCAGGTGATTGATGGTACTCAAGTAATACATATAGATATTTTAATAATATGATACATATTTTAATGATGTGAATATACATAATTATATATCATGTACATATTTTTTGAAATGTCAGATACATTTTAAATTGCATATGTACATATATCAAATATGTATATTACTTATATACAAACCTATACATTAATTAGATGTTTTGATATTTGATCACTATCACTATCTTCCCGTTCATCATCTGTTTGCTCGAGCGGGCACCAGTAATATCTCCATGTGTCCTGTCTCATGCTAGTAGAGCCCAAGGGCATTTGCTTGCTCCTGGAACATAAAGAGCCTCAGACAATTTATTAGGTCATGGGAATGACCTAATATAAATATTACTGGTATTTGGCATATCGAATACGACATGGGCAGCTTGCCAGGCTTGCCTATACATTAATTAGATGCTTTGATATTTGATAAAATACACACACATTCACACACACACACACACACATATATATATATATATTTATATATATATATTTACACTTTCATTTTAATATGAAATATACTGCTTTATCCCAAGCATGCAAATCTTAGAGATTCACACACACAAATATATGTATGTGTGTGTGTGTATATCTATATATATATATATATATATATACATATATATATGCATATATATGTATATATATGTGTGTGTGTCTGTGTGTGAATCTCTAAGATTTGCATCCTTGGGGTAAAGCAGTATATTTCATATTAAAATGAAAGTTTGGGGGAAGGAAAACAAATTGATACTTAATTAACTTAGTCGAGAATACCTGAGTTCTACCCTTACAGCACAAACTATAGTTATCTACTGATAAGTAGTAGTATTCAATTTCATATCTGTAATATTTTTATAAAAATTGAAAACAGTCACTGAATCTTAATCATCAGTATCAAATTAGAAGATAGTATTCAAAATGTAAAAAATTAGAAGTTATTTCCCTGTATATGGTCTTTATTGTCTTTAATATTTATCTAGAATGTGCTATCAAAGAAGAGCTTATGTGTACAAATACTGCCATCTGTTTGCACCTATCTTGTCCTTTATACAAAACTGTCTTGCCTTAAAAGGGAAAACACATATACAGTACTATTGTAACTAATAAATCATGTATAAAAATGGGAAAGATGGCATTATAGGACAGTAAACTTTTTCTTGTATAATTAGATATTTTTTTTCTCAGTTCTTGCAGATCATCTATGACATTTTGTTTTAAAAAGTTCATTCAGAATTTACATGAATAATGCATTTCTCCATGATGGGCACCCTGAACACTAATGCCTTGTCACTGATGATGAGGCTGTCACAAATGTGAGAAGAGAAATGAAAACTAGAGGAGTTATTTTTCACTCTCAAATGTTATGAACAAAATTACTGAACACTAGCATTGGACAAACACTCTGCCCACCTCTACAATTTATAGAAATCAAGTTCATAGAAAGCCACAGATATCGTCCATCTGTGAATTTTTTCCTGTGAGAGGACACTTAGGTTTTGCCAACTATTTATTTTTGCCACTAGTAAAACACTAGGAGGAGGCATAGTTCTACAACATAGAATGCACTTGGGGAAAGACCTAAGGAGATGTTGGCTATAAACACAATAGAGGATTCAGCTCTGAGAAAAAAGAAATCTTGCCATTTATAGTCACATAAATGAATCTAAATTTTATTATGCTGTAAATAACTATGACAGAGAAAGACAGTTTCTAGGATTTCAATCATGTAAAGAAGATAAAGAAACAAATGAATAAGCAAACAACAAAAAAATTAGATTTTGAGGTCAATATGGTGTTATAGGAGGAAGGGTTGCCATGCCCAGCAAAGTGGTCAATTACGGAGTTATGTAATTGGTAGCAGACAAAAATTGGGTGGGCATCGAAGAAATACCTAAAAAGGACAAAGAACCTCCGGCTCCCGGCACATCTCTTCAACTCCACCGTTCTCCCTGCATTAACATACGCCTCAGAGACCTGGGCCCTAAGAAAGCAGGATGAGAATGCTATTCAGGTCTCCCAGAGAGGCATCGAAAGAGCTATGCTTGGAATATCACGTCTCACTCAAGTGAGTGAAGGAATCCGGAGTTCTGACCTCCATCGCTATTCCAGAATCAGGGACTCTGTCTCGTTTGCCAAGGCATCGAAAATCAGATGGGCTGGACATGTAATGTGATTTGGAGACAACCGCTGGACTAGAGCCGTTACCGACTGGATCCCACGGGATGTCAAAAGATCACGTGGCCGCCCACCTACAAGATGGTCAGACTTCCTTGTTAAGACCCTGAAGGAACGGTTTGAGGCTCTTCATATTCCTGAATCAACCAGATGCCATTGGGCTACATTGGCACGTGATAGTGTCCAATGGAAATGTTACTGGCGCCAGCTCAAGCAAATCGATGAATAACGGAATTCAAGTGATCAAGTGACTGATCAAAATGTCAATAATGTAAAATATACAGATGACAAATTATGATGCTGCACAAATAAGACCTACCTAATGATCTGATTTAATGTTGCTTCAATAAAAATGTGATAACAAAACACATAAAAACATCCTTTTAAAAAATTATTTCCTCCAATAAAGGAGTCCCTTTAAGAACAAAAAGCAAGCAAGCAAGCAAGCAAGCATGCACACACACTCCGGGATTCTCAGTAGAAAACACCCTTTTTTTGGAAAATAACTATTTAATAGATAATACATATTTTCAAATTTGAATTTAGTTTACAAAACCAAGAAAGTATTCCAAAATGTATTTAGAGACAAAAATATTTTGAAAAATATATATTACTTAACAATTTCTCTTCATTATGTCTTCCCATTCTGTTCTGACAACTTTGCTGAGGAGAATATGCATATGTATCATCATTAACCTGATTGTGATAAAAAACAAATCATAATGAGGATAATGAGAAACAGATTCTAATTTTCCTCAGTTTTAATCTTATTTTCTTATAACCATAAAAAAGAAAAGCATTTTTCTCTAAAATATCTACTTAACTGAGACAAAAATCTTATGTTGTTTTACAAAGGTTTAGGTATCTATCTCAAAATAATACTACTGCTATATACTCTCATAATTTAAGGAACATGAATAGTAATTGGTTTTGCTGTTTGTTTTGTTTGGGGGCTACATTTGGAGGTGTTCAAGCTTACTCTCACTTTATTATTAGAGGCCACCCTGCCTGGCTCTGGGACAATGTGTAGTGTCAAGGAGCAAACAAGGTGAGCTGCATGCAAGGCAATCACTCTACTCATTGCGTTGTCCATATGCCAACACAATCAATATTCATGTTACATGTAAAATAAAATATGTATCTCATTAATGCCAATGTATAATGAAATTTATTTAAGATTCTTTCTTGATTATATTGTTTCTTCTCAGAAAAAATGCTTCACTTTAAATTTTAGTCTCAAAATCTTATAAGTTACTAGTTCATTTTATTAAGCATTAAAAGAAAAAAGATTTTGCAGAGAGCAGCCTTAATCTGTGATCAAAA
>JAJIBD010015113.1:0-10864 GCA_021461705.1 Cryptotis parvus
CTGATACTTTTATCCACATCTCTAAATTTAAGCTATATATGCTCAAACTTTAAGTCTATTTTTTGAAACTGATTTCATAATTCATGGAGTACTTGCCTAGAAATAAGCACTCCAGTCTCAATTATCTCATAAAAATAATGCATTTCTCATGGCATTTAAAACTCTCTGCTATTTGCTTGTTCTAAGTAAATTTAATCTCCTAAAGCTTTCCAAAAATAGTATCTGTGCCACTTTCAGCTTTATGTGTCCTACTCAGTGGGTACTTAAAAGCATTCATCAAATATCTTCTCTCTTTCCGTATAGTGGATCAAGGTGCATACATATGCATTTGAAGTATTTTTGACAATAGTTTATTTTTCCTACTTGCTATATGTATGCATTTACTTATAAGCATAATTTTTCCGAGCAATGAAAAAAATATGATAGAGATGTTGATACCTGAACTCAGTTGATTATTCAACCCACAACAAACATTGCCTTTCTCACTGGATTCTATGCTCTTTGACCATTTATTCCATGGATTTTAACTCTTTTGCTCTACCTCACCATGTTCTGAGTTCATCAGTTGACCTGAGTTATCTGAAAACTCTGTGAAAACTACTTCCTTAATGTATATATAAGATAAATACACTTCCTAGTGTATATATCTTAGATATCTGAGAATTCAGTAATAGAATTCAGTTCCTAATGCTATGGCCATTCACACACAGAATATAAATGCAGATTTTCTGTCAAGAACTGGATAGTGGACTCATGGACATAAGTGTTGGATTACCCTTTGTCTCCTACTCAGCAGGTGTTTGTCTCTTTACCAGGAACAGTGACTTACCAGCCTTGAGTATTGTTATTGTAAGAGTAAGTGAAATATTGTTTTACTTTTTCCAGTATGCCCTTCGCATATTCTTACGTTAGAACAACATTATTTTTTATAGACACAGGTAGATAGTTAAGGCTAACTAACTAATTGAAATATTTACTCCTGGGTATCCATCATATTTCCTAACTTAAAACCTCAGTTGCCCTTAGATTTATTCCAGTTCCTTACACCACAAAAGAAGGGCCCCATCAAGGGACTTAGATGGACACAAGGCAAGCAGTGAGTAAACTACCCTATCCTCAACATGGGATAGACTAAGTGTCATAAGCAGGATAAGTTAAGAGCATGGTCATGTAATAAACGCCATCCTGACCCAAAGATAAACAACTGATCTCAGATCTCCAGACCCAGTTGGGGTTAGGATAAAATTAACCTGGCCTGAGGACCGCAGTCTGGAATATATAGCAAGATATCCCCAGAAAAGGCCACCCTTTATAAATGCCTATATCTCTTACTGTGTTTATACAAAATTACTAGAAATACTATTAAGGTGATTGTTTACCTGCTAAGGAAAGGGAGAAACAATAGGCAGGATTTCGCCTTTGCCCTGGTCTAAAGCCCCAAGGCAGGATTCTATCTCTGGGGAGGTCCCCTGGTAGATTGTCCCGCTAAGGAGGAGCTTTTAAACCCTCTCATTGTTTGGGGGATCAAGGTCCATCATTTCTTGCAACTCTCAAACCCAATTTTTTTGGTAGGGGTTAACTAGCAGACTTGATTGGGAGGCAGAGTGGAGAGAGGAGATTAAAGGAGACCCTCAGCTATCAAGAGCCTGTGGTCTTGTTCCTTTGTCCATCTGTTGTTGGGATGGGGGAGAGGGGATAGTGGTCATCAGCCCCAAATGTGCCAGGGACCCTGACTAAGTCCAATATCTGTTGAGGACCACGCTGCACCCGTAACACATAGAACTGTGAAAACTAAGGAAAAACCATGTAACTGCAGCCAAAGACGTTTATCAGTGAGGAAAAATTATTATTAGCATTATATTTTAATCATTATTTCTTCACTGCAGTTAAGAGACTTTTGTTTTCCTATTAGGGTTTTATGGTACTTTTTGTTCCAAGATAATTTAAAACAAAATGATTTTATTTTATAACTGCAATGATTTAGAGTCCAAGTACTTTAAGAAATTTATGAAATTTCTTCTTGGTAAGTGACAAAAGCACATGTGGTCATGGTTCCTTACAAGTAAAAGAGAATAAAGTACAGGTGTTCTTTGATTTTGGGGGTTGTTATTTTGTGTGTGTGTGTGTGTGTGTGTGTGTGTGTGTGTGTGTGCAGGTGTGGTGGCTTCTCTGTGCCACCTTTGTGGAAGTGGTAAATTCAAAATTCCTCTGTTAATTTGATTAACCGAGGAATCACCCTGGTACAGAACTTATTCTTAACCCTAGTATGTGAAATTTGCACCAAAAAAATTAATGGCAATATTTTTTTTAGGCATCAAAAAAATTAAGTTGAAAGACTACATATAGCTTACAGGTCTTACTTGAACAATTAAAAGATCTTGAATTTTTTTTCTTAATTTCTATTTTGTCATCATGATAAAACACCTTTTTACTGCTTCAGAAAATTTTGCTAGTTATGCACTATTATAAAATCTGAATTGGATATGAAACAAAATAAGAAAAAAAAAGCACTGAGTTACCCGAAGCCAAAAGACTATTATCAATAGGGAACACTGATGTTTTCAAATTAATAGCTATTTAATGAAGTCATTGATCACTATGTATTTTACAAGTGTGCTCTATTTTCATTAATTTCATCTCTGTTTTATGCCCTGAAGACTGTTCTTTCAAGCACCAGAAAAAAAAATCACTCTAAACTTGAAATGGGTTTCTAATATTATGGTTTTAATTTATCAAAGGACATAATAAAAATAGGAAGTTGGAATGGGAGATAGATTGAAGATGGATTAGGCATTTTCAGATATGGCGTGAAAGACAAATACCAAAGTCACAAACTATCAGATAGACTGGAATCATACCTTTCCCAGTCCCCCATGAGTATGAAGCTTTCCTAAACCTTTCAGTGTTTAGAAACTACTAATTACTCCTGCAACATAATAATTGCATCGATTAGGAGATTTTGCATCTGATTTTTTTCCAAATTTTGAACTTTAAGAATTAATCTGTTGTAGTTGCTCTCTGTTTTCTAGTCTTTGCTTTCCTTTATCTATATAATTACAGATCTATGTTTTTCAAATATAATCACTACGATCAGGGAAGCTGTCACTGTAGAACTTTACAGTGTGCACTTAGAATTCTACCAACTGCTGTAGTATTTACTCAAGAATAGTGCTTCTGCACCATTTAGTACATATGTTCTTATATTCAAATTTGTATTTTTGTGTTCTTGAGTAGATACCTGAGTAGAATTGCTGAGGCACTTTTTGCTGTTTCTATTCTTAATTATTTTTAGAATCTTGTTAAACTAATCCTATACTAACACTCTACCAAGAGTGTCATTTACATTGCTACCAAAAGTGAATAGGAGGTACCTGTACCTCTTATTCATCACCAGAAACACTAGTTATTTTTGTCTTCTTTGAGCCATTCTTACTGGTGTGCATTAATACCTCATTGTTGTTCTCATGGAAATTTCCAATTCCCTGAAAACCCATGATAATGAGTATCCATATACTTAATGGCTATCTGTGGGTTTTATTTGTCTTTAGCTTTTCTCCCTACATTTGATAATTTGTTTTTATTTCATAAGAGTCTTGTGAATTTTACATATCTTGAATATTAGGCTTTTGTCAAATGCATGATGTAAAAATATTTTCTCCTACCCAGTAGTATGTCTTTTTGCTTTTTTGGTAATTTATTTCCCAGTACAGAAGCCTTTCATATTTGATTAATTCCATTTGTTTATATTTGCTTTTATTTTTCTTGTCATTGAACTTGAATCATGGAGGACACCACTGAAGTCAATTATGATGGAATGTTTTTCTAAGATTTTTTTCAATGTATATAATAGATTGGTTTAATATCCAATGCTTCAATTCTTTTATTTGTTTCTGAATCACACCCAGTGGTGCTCAGAAAATAATATGCAGGGAAGAGAAATGAACAAGTTACAACTATTTGAGTATGTATAATAAATGTGTCTTAGAGTAATGGAAAATTTTAATAATAGGCTATATGTAAATTTAAAATTAAAAGTAAATTCTAACTACTAGGATATACTGTTGGCATTTGACTAAATTTTTTAACGAAAAGTCGCTGCTCTGTTATTTAAATAGTGGTATTCAGTCACAAAAAAGAAAAAACCACTGGTCTACACCTTGGATATAACTGCCAATTGATAGGTCACTAAGCAGAATGAGTGCTGTTCCACACTCACAATGATTGCTGTGATCATTGTGATTGTGTGGATCAGAATGAGTGCTGATCCACAATCACAATCACACACAATGTTTGGAGATCATTGGTTTAAACTTTTGCATAATTTAGGTATATATCTGTTGCAGTACACTGTTTCCCAGAGCTTCTGCGTCTTGCCTGGAGTTACCTCCTGCATGCAGAAAACAGTTTGGATCTGTGACTCTTTGTGGCAGTATATCTTACCATGTATTCTATGTTAGCTGGTATAAATATTTTCTCTCATACTACCACAATCATTGTGGGACTAAACATATCATAACAGTATTTTTACCTGGCTATGTTGGATCTTTAAGCATAATATAGTTATAATTAAATCAGAGAAAAATGCTGTTTGCCTGCAATCAAACAGATGTGGCTCTCTAATAAGTCTAAAATCTAATATTCAAACAACTATAAAGTAAAAACAAGGATCCTGTGAAGACTTGGAAATGTATATACCTGGCTGTAGAATATCCATGGTAGAGATGTACGCCCTTCCCCACTCTACATAGGGCCTGCAGAAAAACTTTAAAGGCAGATCTTGGCTGGGGCAATATTAACATTTCAATGGGAGTAGATGAGGTCCTGGGAGAGGCACCCAAAGGAATTAGCCTTCATCTGCCCCCACGCCCAGCAGCTCCCGCTCTCCCCACCAGGTGCCCTGCAGCAGGGCAGGCCCCAAGCCACTCCTTGCAAGCTTCTTCGGATCTTCCACTAGACTACCTCCACCCCAACCCCTGCCTCCCGGAACCACCCACCGACACTCCAAAATTCAAAACCGCGTGGACGCTAATGCATCCGTGTGAAGTAATATCTATCTACTGAGATACCACTGAGCATTTGCACCTACATTCTTTGCTATACATCCCTAAATGCAAAGTAATTTAGGCACCTACTAGCTCTATTGACTAGTCACCCAGAACACACATTTTCAACCTATGATAGTCATTATGGTAAAGCAAGCAGGAATTCCTTCAGGCTCTACGATTGAAGTCACTAATACAGATGAGTCAAGCAATAACAATAAGCTATATAACCTCTCTGAAAAGGAGTTTCAGAAGGAACTGTTAAAGATTCACAAGGAACTCAAATAAACAATGGAATACAAAGTTAATAAAATACAAGAGAACATGAGAGCAGAATTGAGCAAATTTCAGACCAAAGTACAAGCAGAAATGACAGATATTAAAAATGAGGTAAGTGAACTGAAAAACACAGGGGAAGGCCTCCAAAGCAGAGTAACAGCTACTGAAGAAAAATTAGTGATCTCGAAGACGAGGGTTCAAAGATTCTGTAGACAACATCAGAAGATGGAAAAAAGACTCACAACCAACAAACAGATTTCCAGAAAAATTCGGGATGAAGCCAAAAGGAACAGCATATGCATCATTGGAGTCCCAGAAGGGCAAGAAGAAAACCCTGATGAAGAAGAAACTGTCAAAGTCATCATCGCTGAGAAGTTCCCTGAACTGAAGAAAGCGTGCTCCAGATACAGGAGGCCGGAGGATACCAGCTAAAGAAACCCCAATAAGAATACTCCAAGACACATCCTTATTAAAATGACAAAAACAATAGACAAAAGTCAGTGGCTTTCTATACACAAATAACAAAAGAGAAGAAAGGGATATTAAGAAATCGATTCCATTCACAATTGTACCACAGAAAATCATCATACAATGTTGGTGGGAATGTCGATTTGTACAACCTTTCTGGAAAACAATATGGACATTCCTTCAAAGACTAGAAATTGAGCTCCCTTTTGACCCAGCCATACCACTCCTGGGAATATACCCTGGGAAGCCAAAAACACACAGCAGAAACACAATCCGCACTTTTATTTTCATAGCAGCACTATTCACAATAGCCAGAACCTGGAAACAACCAGTATGCCCGAAATGATGACTGGATAAAGAAACTGTGGTACATCTACACAATGGAATACTATGCAGCTGTTAGGAAAAATGAAGTTATGAAATTTGCCTATAAATGGATAGACATTGAAAGAATCATGTTGAGTGAAATTAGTCAGAAGGAAAGAGACATAGAATGACTGCATTTATTTGCATGACATAAATATATCAGGTGGTCTTACCAAAAGTGGAAATTACATAAGCGTGAGGGAGTCAGAGGTTAGGTAAGACAGAGAAGGGAACATGTGTGAATAAATGTCGAAAGGGCTGATACCAACATAGAACTGAGCATTAAATACAGGAAAAATAATGCACATGATGGATTCCAAGTGTATGTAGTGCAGCCCACAATGTGTAGGAGAAGGAAGAGAGAGAGAGGGAGAGAGAGAAAAGAGATAAAGAACCTGCCATTTAGGCAGGCTATGGGAGGGGGAGGGAATTGGGGACATTGGTGGTGGGAAATGGGCACTGGTGGAGGCGGGTGCTGGAACACTATGTGACAAAAACCTCCAAACATGAACAACGTTGTAATTGTATATCTCATGGTGGTATAATAAAATGTTTAATTAAAAAAAAACAAAGGGATTGGCCTTAACTGCTATCCGTTGATGTGGGCTGGTCAGGGCTGAAAGGATATAAAAGCAGTAGCCTGTTCTTTCTCTTCCTTTCTCTTTCTCTTCGCTCTCTGCCTCTGTCCCTTCTCTCCCCTCTCTGCCCTATTAGGCTTTAGCATGTGGTAGCAGCCATCTTGGCCTAGGATTCTAAACCTACATGTGGTCAGGGCCCACCTAGGAACCTAAAGTCTGGAGACTTCCCATTACTGAATTGTATACCAGAACAAGTTTGAGTAAAGTCTTTTGAAACTGATGGATTCAAGAGTCTTTCTATGTCTACCAGCAAAGAATCCCTTGGGAAAGAAGGGGATCCCTGTACCTGATCCCGGATTTTTGTCAAGCAACCCAGTGTTCACCGACAGATATGCAAACTTTTCAATGGAGGTTAAAATACTCATACATTAAGAATATCAAATTTAGCACTAATAACATTAGAAATAATCATTGGTTTGAAGTCAGGGAGATAATATGGGACCAAGGCATTTTACTTACATTTTTTCTAACCTCAATTCAATCTTCAACATCACATATGGTACCCTGAGTTCCATCAGGAGTGATCCTTTAGCACAGAACCAGCCATAAGTAAGTCTTTAGCACTGTTGTGTGTAGTATTCTCCACTCCCTCCCTAAAAAGAAAACAAAACTTTTATTTCACAGTCAGTAAATTATATGAAGCAATAAATAACAACGTAGTATTCCCATAATATAAAGAAAATGTCAAATAATTTCTAAAATAAATTATTTTATATAATAATAGGCATGAGTGACCCTCATGCCTATTTAATCACATAAAATTTGGCATCATCCTGTGTGTGTGTGTGTATGTGCTGGAAACTTTGATATTATGAGTTACTATCATTTCATGAGCACCATTTCCAACTTATTTGATTTAATAATTACAAAGATCCCACAATTTGAGACCAGTCTTTTTGCCCCATTACTCTTGGTTTCTCTTGGCTGGGTTAGCCCCTGTGCCTGTGGTCAGCAAGTACAGTGATTCAGTGTAGCTGGCTCACCTTGGCAAGAGTAAAGCCCTTATTTTCCATGTGGTCCCTCCTGTCCTAACAGGGCAGTGTAAACTTATTCTCAGAATGCTGGCAGGGAGAAACATACAAAATTACTTGAAGTTTAGATGCAAAAATGTAATATCTTATTTTGCTGTGTTTTGCTGTCAAAGTACCAAATAAGTTTCCATCATATGGTGCTTAGTCTATCTCATGATAAATCTGTCACTCATAGTGCTGGCCATTGTACTTGAGTACAAAGAATGTAAATGTCTCCAACATCTATTGCAAAATTATAATGTTCTTTGCAATTTTCTTCTTAGCCAATATATAGACCAATAGGAGAATCTATTCAAACCAATAATTGCCTGCTGACTATTGGCTTAGAGTATTTGTTTCAATATGCTGAGTTAATGCATTACAATTATCTACAGAGATTAAAAAAAAACCTACACTCCAACATGTAGAATGTTCTAGATACTAAGCAGGAAATATGTGACATGAAATTCTTTTTAGACATAAATAAAAGTCCCAAATCAATATTCTAAGATTTCATCAGAGAAATGTTAAAAGATTAAAGTAAACTGAAAGTATGAAAATAAAAATTGAAAACATGAACTTTTTAATCGTATATCTTTTTATTTGTATGTCTCACGGTGGTATAATAAAATACTTAAAAATAAATAAATAAATAAAATTTAAAAAAAGAAAATAAAAATTGAAAAATAATAGAAAAATTTTATCAAAACAAAAATTTAAAGAAATTTTTATTACTGTTCTTAAACTCATGCTCTATTTTGAAGTAGCTAATCTCATTGATTATGTGTGCTGCATTTTCATTTCTGATATTATAATATATTATAAAATCTTTGGATCAAGTAAAATATAAAATGCTTTATACTTTAAGAATCCATAAATGGTTCTGTCACTAGAGTAAAAAATTATATGCTGTAATAGCACAAGGCATAAATAAGGCCATTTTGTCTAAAAATGTACAATTCTATGTATAAAATAAATCAACAAATTCTTCTGCAATTAATAAAGAATTACATTATTCTTTATTGAAGATTAATATATCAAATTCAGTAATTTTTCTATATAGCAGAAATGAATAAATAAAATTTAGGAATCAAGCACAAGATCATTTATACTATCACACCAAAAAATTAAACAGTTAAGTAAAATTCTAACATATATTTAGTATAAATATAAGAGGTATATGAGTAAAACTATAGAACTCTAATAAATTAAATCAAATAGGACTAAGTAAATGAAAAGATAGGACAGGTTCATAGATAAGAACACTAATACAACCACTATGCAAGTTCTTTCAAACTTGACTTATATATTCAGCACAATTTCAATAAAATTTCTACAGTTTTTTGTGAATACTAACAAGCTCATTCTAAAGTGCATATAAAGGAACTGGACAGACTGGACAGTGATAAGGTCTTACCCAGCAGACCAAGTTCAATCCCAAGCACTCCTGTGGATTCTAGACTAATCAAAAATATTATATACCATGACCAAGTAGGGATTCATCCAGGGAATTCATACATTGAAACTATGTCATATGGAGAGAAAGTTTGATCACTTGTATCACTTGTCTTCCCATTGTTCATCGATTTGCTCAGTGGGCACCAGTAATGTCTCCATTCATCCCTGTCACATGGTGGTATAATAAAATATTTTTAAAAGATGTTCCATGTTATATTATCAGAAAAACCAAAAGAAACCACTATCTATCCATTAGAATGGCTAAAATCCAGAATACTCACAATACAAATGTTGGGGAGGATGTGGAAAAAAAAACTCTCATACATTGCTGTTGAGTGTAAAAAAATAGTACAGTCACTTTGCAAGACAGTTTGACAGTTTCTCATAAAATCCCAGCAGTACTCAGCAACCACACTCCTTTGTAGTTAACCAAAGGAGCTGGGCTGATAAGAGAGTACAGCAGTTAAGGCACTTGTTTTACGTGCAACTGACCTAGGTTTGCTCCCGGAACCTCATATGTTTCCTCCCACCCCCTGAGCTCCATTGGGAGTGGTACCTGAGCACAGAGACAAGAGTTTGCCTTGATCACTGCCAGGTGTGATCCAAAAACAAGCAAAACACAAAGGAGATAAAACATGTCTATGAAGAAACTTGTACACAGAATTTGTAATAGTTTTATTCACAACTGCAATAACTCAAAATAAGCCAAATGACCTACAGCACTCAATAGGCAAACTACGATTTATCCTGATGATGGAATATGATTCAGCACTAAAGGAAATGAACTGGCAAGTCCTGCTTTTGACATGGAAAAAACCATAAAAAAACATATGGCTAAGAAAAGAAGACAAGAAGAAAGACTATAAACTATATTAATGTAACCTCAAGACATTCAAGGAAGGAAAACACTGTAAAGTAATAATATCCCTGGTAGACAGGATTGCTAGCAGTAGACATAATCAGTGTTGGAAAAGCACAAAAGAATCAGGAGGACAGTGGAGAGTTATTCTGCAAGATACAATGGCGCATATTTCAAATCCATCAAAAACTACATCCAGCTACAGATTCTGGATGATAAAGATGTGTTTATGCCAGGTCATAAACTGTAATGAAGTACTCTCCGGTGCCGTAGATAAAGAGATACTATTCATGGTGGAGGCGGGAAGGATAAAGGAAATCTCTGAACTTTCCCTCCATTATTGTAAACCTAACACTGGTAAAAGAAGAAATGCTATATTTTATTTTTTCTTTAACTGTATTTAAACCTATGATTTAAAAAAGTTGTTCTCCATACAGTTGTTTCGGGTACTCAATATTCCAACACCAGTTCCACTACCAATGTACCCTTACTGCCGCAGAGTCCATAGTTTTCTGCCTATCCCCCAAGACCACTGCCTTGCAGACACTAAATAATTAACTTTATTTGCTTATTACAACATATATCTCATAATGATGTTGCTAAGGGTGTGACCATTTTACTGAGCTGTTACAAACAAATTAGGTGTAATGTGTTCAGTGTATCAGTATTGTAGTGGCTATGCCTGGGAATTTAAAAAAGTCTTTAATGGGGTGATCAAATCGGAGTTAGATTTTTAACTAAGTG